>CBVK0100184014.1:4829-21688 GCA_900067695.1 Picea abies
AGAGAGAGAGAGAGAGAGAGAGAGAGAGAGAGAGAGAGAGAGAGAGAGGAACATAGTTGGGTAAGGAATTTCTATATTTGTTTGAGTTATCTCTTGGCATTGTATTGGCTATATATAATAAGGAAGTTTTGTTGGGTTTTCTTCCCCATAAGGGTTTCCCAGGATAAATGATGTGTCTCTTGTGATTGAGTATTTCTTAGTGATTCTATATTATGATATTGTTATCTATAGAAGTTCAAAGAACTATAATAATGGCTTAAACATTAACATTTTTTAGAAAGAATTATCTTTGATTTGGTGTCCCATACCAGCCTGAATAAAAACTTTAGACATGGTTTTGAATTTTACACAAATGTTCTCAAGAAGGAATTATCTTATCTGACATTGCACTAAGTTGAATTTTCTAACATGTTAGATAATGATGTTCAAAATTGGCTAACAAACAATTCAGATCGTTTATTAATGGTTTTGATTGATGATATATGTTTATTGCTTGCTTGTAGAATCCTCTTTTGGAGGTTTGTTCTTTCTTGAAGAAAATTTATGACTTGAAGATGATGAATAGAATGACCATAGGACATGACACCTAGGAATCTGATTCATGGATCTGTTTTCGAATTCTATTATTGATCTTTCCCAACATGATTCTCTTAAGTGCATTTATTTATGGAAATTCTTAAGTTGAAATCAATCTTATAAATTGAACAATTTAACCATGCAGGTACACAGGTGCAGTTTGCATCACATGTTTGATTTGAACTAATGAAGATATGGGCATGTTTATAGTGGGATAATCTCTTGAGTTGGGGAATGTAGAAAGTTATAGCCAAAGAAAAGCATGTCATGGATAACTAATATAATTTCATAAAAGTCCCTATCTTAAGCACAAGATTACAAAAGTGAAGGCTGCAAAATCATGATGAAAGGTGTAATTCTCATCCAACGTTATCACTGAGACACATCTGAATAAAGTATTAGGCATATAAACTTTCACATGGATCAGTCGTTTGAAGAGGTTCGAAACTTCTAGCTAGTCAGAGTGTGTGAATATCATTTAAACCATTGGAGACATTCAATCTATGAACTTTTACTCAGTCCATTTTGTTTCCTAACTGCATTCTTTTGATTATCAATTAGCCAAATTTTATTTTTTCAGTTGCAACAAGGTTTTGTGCCAAGTTCATCTTCTAATTCAACACTTTCCTTCTCCTTCCTTCAATATCATCTTTCCCTTCAAATAAGTTCATTTATTAAATTATGTTGTCTTGTGATATCTGATTATATTTCATGACATACAAACTTTTGAGCTCCACCTTTTCCATGTTTTCCTCTATATAAAAACATTCATTATTACACATTTTCCTGCATTTCGTTGTTAATACACACCATAAACCCTAATTAAACGCCATCATTCGTCAATATATCCAGTGTGGTTAATATATCGTCTTTTCTATGTTTTTAGTGATTAAAAGATGAATATATCATGGTTTACTTATGACGGTTTGTAAAGTTTGATTCTTTTACTAGAACAACCAATATTCTTGTACCATAACAACAATTCAACATTTTCGCACCAATATTGTCATTTTGGTACCCGTCATTGTTTAGCATATTTGCATGCTTTGCGAAAAAAATCAGAAACATTGGTTTTGTCCACAGTGACGTTGGCATGTAGAATCATGAGCCAAAATCCACACAAGTTGCATGTGTGGACCTCTAGCTCAGGGGGAATAATTCAGCCAAATTAATAAAAGTTCTAGATAGTCAACTTCGCGCTCAATTTGCATGCACATGAAGAAAAACTTGAAGAATATGGAACATGAGTTTTGTTTCTAGCATGGAAAATTGGGTTTCACATGAACCGTTTTCCAAACAAATGAATGGTTGAGGAGTTATCGATGGTTCTTAGAATTGACATCTACTCAAATTTTGTGATATGTCCAGATTTGAAAACACCATGCCCATATTTGATGACGTGGCCTTGGGTTTGATGCCTTAGTTATCAGATCATTTAAATTAGTATGAGATTCTTCGTTGGTTGTAGCTAATTCTTTATTTTAATACAAGAAAATCTCATCCACGAGAATGTTGGATTGATGCATCCAATAATATGATTGATATGTATAACTATAATGTAATTATTGTAACTAGAGGGGATCAAATAGAAAAACATTTTTTTATTATTATTATGAGGTTGAAGCTTGATCTTCAATAAATAAAGGATTAATTACTGCATTGCGTATTTCTGATCTGAGCTAACTCTTCAGGAACGTTTTCCATGGTCGGGAAGGGCCCCTCGACCCAGGTAATGTTTCTTCTTTGTAATTTTGTTTAATTTCATTACATTTGGTGTCTTATTTAGTTTTTGTTTTACATTGTTTCAGTCCACTAATTTTATTGCGAATTTTCGTAGATCAATCTTCAAGATAGAGGACCCTCCATTTCTGATCCATTCTCTACCCATTGTCTTGCCTTCTCTTCATTGTACATATTGTTGTCATTTCTAATTATGTAGAGCTCTATGTCTTCTACGATCATATCCAATTTGCCTCCATTTTTTCTTCTGCCTAGTATTTAGTTGGTTGTTATATTCATTATTAATATAATTTTTTTGTTACATTGTTGTTTTGTATTTAGTTCTCTCATTGATTGTTGTGTTTCATTATTAATATAATTGTTTTGTTACATTGTTGTTGTTATTATTTATGTTTGTTCCATCTGCAAGTTTTGTTGTGTTGTAAGAAGTAGCACTACTGTGACATGAAGTGTGATATGAGTGCAAATGCAATGTTAAATGGATTATCCACGTGAATCAATTCTATCCTTGTACATAAAAAAATCAATCTCGTGATTCATACCTACACATTGACTTCACTTTATATTTGTGGGTTTATATTTTCTTGAGGACAAGTTTATGAAGCATGATATGTAGGGTTCAGCTCCACAAAGCCTTATAAAACCCAAAATAATTTATTTTAAGGAATGCAAACCTAACATGTATTTTACTTCATAATCAATATATAACCAAAACTAGCATATATAAAATTTATTGAGCTTAACATAATAGCTTACGGACAACCTTATAAAACTTCATATTCCTTAAATGCATAAAAAAAATACATAAATTAAAATACCTTGGTCTAAAGCTAAACTTCCACTTGTCTTGTTGACCCTCCTACTGCTTCCACTTGTCTTGTTTACCTTCCTGCTACTGCCTTGCCCAGCTTGATGCGCTGATCAACTCTGCCCAAATCGTGGTTCCTCCATGTTAGCTAGGAGCAGCCTGTATGGATTCCTAGCTCCAGGATACCATATGAATATCCTGGCCCCCGTGCCCAAAACCCCCAGCAAACCAGTGCCCCCCGTATTGATCCTTCCCAACTACAGAACTCAAACTCTCTCCCGCAAATCCAAGAGAACCATGGAAAATAATCCCCTCTTCTGTAAGCCTCCTCCCCTCATATCCCCCCTTCCGTAAGCGTCCTCCCTTTCCTTATCCATACATTCATTGTCTTATCTGATTATTAATTCTCCTTATCCAATTATTAATGTTTTATCTGATTATTAATGCTCCTTATCCCCTTCGTATACATAATCCTTTAATTTAAACAATTAAATTTATTAACCCTTTTTAATTTAATACCCATGTCATTGAATGTAATAGGTAATTAATTAATTAATTAATTAATCAAAATTATAGCAATTAATTAATTAATAAATATTTAATTAATATCATTATATCAATCTTTGTTTAGTTAATAACATGTTAGAAAAATTAATTACCTAATAAATTTTTACTTAATAATCCCTAAACATATATTCAACTAGGGTTGTTACATACACCCACCCTTCAGGAAACTTCATCTCGAAGTTAAGGTATCTTATGGTACAAAGGAAAAGAAACATGGTTCACACATTCATAAAAATTAACCGACATTATCAGTAAGTAAGTCAAGAAAACTCATACATACTAGTGTATATGTACAAGAAATGCATGTGTAGCTAGTACATACAAGTCTCATGCATGTACTAATAATCAAAACTATCATCCTTTAGTAATTTATGTATGCATCCAATCCAATTAGCAAGACTAGTCTTTTATAAAACACAACAAACCAATCAATTGTTTGAGAAATACTTTAATTACTATTATCCAGTTCAACAATTTTATTTAGACAACTGTGGTTTAGTTACGTAATGATGAATATTCATATATACACATTTCTTTTTTTTTTAAAGGGAAAACATTAAATTCCACCACAATATAGATATCCATACCTTCTCAACTATTACTACTCATCCTTCCTCACTAACCTACTTCCATCTCCATTCCTATCCTCCCTCTGCTAGACTATCTTGGAGCATCAACTATATTGAACTAACTCCAAATGGAACCCGTAAGAGGAAGTGTCACTATCTCGACCAAGCTTCCCTAGAAGGAAACTGACAGTCATCATCACACATCTTGGGGAGCGTGAGCTAACACCATCCTCCCATGACTTTAGGTTTCAGAGGATACATGGTGGGAAATGCCTCCACCCCTCCTAATCATAACTAGGGTCCACACCCTAAAATGGAATATATAGTGGCACCATGTTGCTGGGGGTTTTTTCATCATTTATTCGGTTTTGGGCAGTGTCATCACCTGAAATCCTGCATTGGTCCACATATCATAGAAATGCGTCCAAACCAATATAATTTCACATACAATATTCATACCATAATGTTTCTCGGCTAGTGGTCATGATATCCACTTTCATCATCATTATTCCTTGGCTACTTCATAGCCCATAACCTACAGATTAGTTTGTAACACAAACTCATACATTTCTATGCATTATCATCATGTAATTGCATACTATCATCATTTCAATTTGGTATCCCTGTACCGACAACTTAACATCAAAGTTTTCTAGTTAGAAATAGATCTCATAATATTCCATTATTCAATTTCGACACCATTCATAAGATTATCATTTACCAAAATAGATTGCATCATATCCAACATCATTCTAATAGTATTTAAACATTCATAAAAAATTTCATTCTCACAATCTGCCGCATCATATACATCATCATCAATAACATTTAAACATTCGTAAAATTTACATTCACCTAGTAGATCGCATTATATACATCATCATCAATAACATTTAAACATTCATAAAAGTTCATACATTTTAAAGTTTAAGTGTATCACTTAATAGTTTCATTGTGACTAGAAAATAAGGTATATAGACCTTAGGTAATCCTGGCTATCTAAGTCAAAAGGTGGTGTTACATACACCCAACCTTTGTGAAACATGTTCTTGAGGTGGTAAAAAAAGTGAGGGATAGTCTCGCAGTAGTGTCTTGGCGTCTTCCCAAGTAGCAGATCCTGGACTATACTTGTCCCACTGGACCTTAACTTGGTCTACCAGATGGTTCCTAAGCTTTCAGACTCTACGGTCTAATATACGTAATGGTTATACCATGAGGGTTTCCACATACGATACCTACAATTCCTTCCAATTTACTTTATGTGATTCATCAACAACATAATGACGTAAAACAAATACATGAAATGCATTATTAGTTTTATGCAAGTGGGGTGGTAGTACGAGATGATATGCAATGGGTCCAATTTTCTCTTGGATTCTGAATGGTCCTATAAATCGAGGTGAAAATGTTCTCCCCTTCCCGAACTGTATGGTAATCTTATTAGGCTTGATATGAATGAAAACTTGGTCTCCCACTTCATAACTTTGGTCAGTCCTGTATGCATCCACATAACTTTTCTGCCTATCATGTGCTTCCTTTAGTCTCTGCCTAATTTGAATCACTTGTTCTTCCATATCCTGAATCAATTATGGCCCAACTGTTACTTAGTCTTATAGTCTATCCCAACTCAATGGTGTTCTGCATGGCCTCCCATACAAAGCTTCGTAGGGTGGCATTCCAATGGAGCTATGAAAATTGTTATTGTAGGCATACTCTACCAAAGGTAAGTACTTCTCCCATTGGGTTTGATTATCCATGACATACATCCTGAGCATGTCTTCCATGACTTGATTTACTCTCTCAATTTTCCCATCTATTTCAGGATGATAAGTCATGCTTAAGTTCAACTAAGTCCCCAACGCTAACTGTAGACTTGTCCAAAACCTATAAGTGAATCTGGAGTCCCTATCTGAAATGATCTTCTTAGGTATCTCATGCAAATGGATAACCTCACTTACAAACACACGTGCCACATCAGTGACATCGTAAGTGTCTATAACCAGAATAAAATGAGCACTCTTGGTTAACTTATCCAGTATCACAAGAATGGAATTGTGTCTATGAGATGTGAGCGACAACCCCACAACACAATCCATGGAAATGACTTCCCATTTAGACATAGGAACACCATGTGGTTGTAGGATGCCTATCGGGTGATGGTGGTCGGCTTTCACTTGTTGACATTCTAGGCACTTGGCGACAAAATGGACTACATCGTGCTTCATGCCTACCCACAAGAAGAGTTTCCTTATTTCTGCGTACATCTTCTTCACACCTGGATGCGCACAATAAAGTGCTCTATGGGATTCCTTTAGTATGATGCTTTGAATATCCACATTCTCAGGGATGTACATCCTTCCTCAATATCTTAATAGTCCGTTTGTTTCTAGACTATATCCTTCATACTTTGGATTTAACTGCCTCCCGCTCTGAAGGTTTGAAGTAACCCTTAAATACCAATTGTCTCTTTGGAGTTGTATCAACACATGTTCCCTCAGAATGAACTTTAAGGTTACCAAGGAAAAGATACGTGGTCTCCTACTCAAGGCATCTGTGACCACATTTTCCTTTCCCTTGATTTACGAAATACCAAAATCGTACTCACTCATAAACTCACTCCATCACCTTTGCCTGGAATTTAGATCTCTTTGAGTGAAGAGATGTTTTAAACTTTGATGGTTCAATTTGAGCTAAAAGTTTTGTCCCACAAGATAGTGCCTCCAAATTTTCCAGAGCTAGCATTATAGCTGCCAACTCTAAATCATGAGTCGCGTATAGCTCTTCATGTTTCTTCAACTTACTTGATGCATAAGCTATCACTCCTCCATCTTGCATTAGCATGGCCCCCAACCCTTGCCTCAAGGAATCCATGCAGACTATGAAGTCCTTTTCCATATCTGACACTCATAGAATTGGCACACTAGTTAGTAACCTCTTAAGCTCAATGAATGCACTATCACATTCTTTTGTCCATTCATACCTGACCCCCTTGCATTCCAAAGTGGTGATGGGTTTCGCATTTTTTAGAATCCTTCCACAAATCTCTGGTAATAACCTGATAGCCCCATGAAGATTCTCATCTCATGGGCATTTTTTGGCACTGGCCACTCCATAATGGCCTTTACCTTTTCTAGGTCCACAGAGATTCCTTTGCCGTAAATAATATGACCTAAATAGTGGATCTCTTTCTAGAAGAAGGAACACTTTGACAACTTCCCATATAATTTGTTCTCCCTAAGGCAGGACAACACTACTCGTAGGTGTTCCTCATGTTCTCTTTCATTATTGTAATAGATGAGGATGTCATCTAGAAAGACTTGTACAAAATGGTCTAAGTACTTCTAGAATACGCCGTTCATGAGGCTCATGAATACTGCTGGCTCATTGGCCAGTCTGAAAGGTACTATAACAAACTTGTAATGTCCAAACCGAGTTCGAAAGGAATTTTTTGGCATATCACCTTCCTTAATCCTTAACTGATGATACCCTGATCGCAAATCGATCTTTGAGAATACTGCTTCTCCTTTCATCTAATCGAAAAGGTCATCTATTCGCGACATTGAGTACCTATTTTTCACTGTAGCATGGTTCAAGTCCCTGTATTCTATACATAGTCGTAAGGATCCATTCTTCTTCTTTACAAAAATTACTGGTGTGCCCCAAGGTGAGACATTGGGCCTTATTAGCCCTAAGTCTAGTAACTCTTTCAACTGCATTTGCAATTCACAAAGTTCCAGCGTTGTCATCCGATACGGAGTCTTGGAAATTGGTTTTGCACCAGGTTTTATCTCAATAGTAAAATCAAGCTCCCTCTCAAGAGGTAACCCTGGTAACTCATTCAAAAAAACATCTTTAAATTCTGACAATATTGGGTACTGATACAATGAGGGTCCCTTCCTTTCATTCACTGCTTCCATTACATAAATTCGACACCCTCACCTCAAGCATCACTTAACCTTCATAGTTGATATAAAGCGTAACAACACTTTTCTCTGTGCACCCTGGATCTCTACTAGTCTTCCTTCATCGTCGACACAAAGCACCCTCTTTGCAAAACAATATACTAAAGCTTGGTGAGCTACTAACCAATCCATTCCAATGATTAGATCATATGCCCTGAGAGCAGTGACGTATACCTTCAACCTGGTAGTACACACTCCTAGGTCTACTATACAATTATCGACACTAGGTCCTACCACTTGTTTTTCCCCCGAATCCATCTCAACTTGTTTGAAGTCATCGTGCTCGTAGGTTGCCAACCAACTCTTTTATAATGAAGATGGTGAAATGAAACTATTTTTCTCACCAGAATAAAAAAAAATCTTAACATTGATATGATTTAGCGTACCTGATGACTTCACCACTGTGGATTGATGTTCGACCTGGCGGTTATTAACCGCTACATAAATCTAGTGGCTGTTACTTGATCTCCCCATAGATGCCTTTCCTTCTCTATGCACAAACCCAAATTGTAACTCTAGGCAGTCACATTGGTAATGGGGTCTTCTGCACCTCCAATAGGTAACACGAAATTGAACCTGTGCACTATTATGTGAATGTCTCTGAAATGAGTTCCTTCCCTTGGAACTCCTGCCGCTACTAACTATTCCCTGAGATGGTCGTGGACCTATCTAAGTTGTTGGCGATGAACAAGATGTTGCACTTGCTTCCATTGAAATCCCTGCGGCCACTGTCCTTGGCGCGACTCTGTTACCATATGGCAGTGGTCTTGAGCCCCCTCCCCTAGGAAATGTCCTCGGGGCCTTCCCTACGAATCCAGGACGATGCGGAAATGTCGGTCTTGTACCCCTGGTTAAGTTCATGTGTTCCTCCACATAACGCGCATATTCCACCGCTTCCGCTACTAAATATGGTTTCCACATCCGCACCATAGCTCTTATCTTAGGGTTCAATCCATAGACGAAGTGCTCTACCTGTCGTTGTTCATTATCCATATACGAAACATATTTGACTAGTTCCATAAATCTGATCTCATATTCTTCTACAGTTATGTTCCCCTATACTAAGGCATGAAATGCCCCTACTTGTTGTTCCTCATAGTATGCTGGTAGATATTTCCTTCAAAACCTCTCCTTGAAAAGTTCCCAAGATACTGTGTCTGGGGTAAGGTGCAGTTCTCTTTCCAGGTTGCCCCACCAGTTCAAGACGTTGTCTCTTAACTAAAAAATTGTGATCTTTGCCTTTGATTTGGATGCATAGTCCCTTAAGGAAAAACACCTTGTCATGCCTTCAACACTTATTTTGAGCTCCATTGTGATTGATCTTGACAGATTTTTTTTTCATTTCCTTTGGCCTTTTTCTTTTCTCATATTGTAATTTGCCGGTGAAAATCATAGACTTAAATGTTACATAGAAACGACAGCCAGTTTCAAATCCATCTTAAAAAAACTTCCAGAGCTAAGAACTTTTAGCAGAAATCAGTGGTTAAGATCAAGTTTAGGCCATAGTTTTTTTCTGTTTTATTTTTATGTAAGTGGTAAGACTACCAGAAAACAATTACCACCACATGGAGCCTTGTTACATCTGAACCAGCTGTTGGAAAATGCTCCTCTACTTATTTTTTCTTCATAATCGCCCACAGGCTCGGAAATAGATAGAAGATATGAAATTAAATATAGGCTTGAAACTCCCTTCATGTTATGAGACATGGAACTTTCTAGTTTAAGAAATAATGAGCAATAGTTATCTACAAAGTAGAGTATTAAGACTTGTACGTTTTCAGTCTATGGACTAAGGAGTTTCATACATCCAAGGTTTAAATATCACGAAATTCACCTTATACTTTGATCAGGTTCCATTTCCACATGCGTTCCATCATCTTAATGTAGCTATGCAGACACTTCGGAGGTAAGGATTGAAATTATGGCATTGGTGCACCATTTAAGCAGTTTCTGTGTATCCAGGAGGGAAGTGGGCAAGTGGACGAGTTGGTTCTAGGATGTACTCGACGCCCCCAATTCGAACCTCAACTTAACGTACTTGAAGGTAGTTCCCCCAGGATGGTAGTCATTCGTGGCATAGCACGTTGGGATGTGGATGTGTGTGACCTGGCTGTGCTCATGCTGGAATGGGATTTGCAAAGGATGCCCATTGTGGTTTCTTCTATGGTTTGGTGCTTAGGTGGTCGGTCACTGCTGAATTTTGTTGTGTCGCAGGTGCATAGTGCATGACTTAGGCTTGCGGGTTCCATTGTGTAGACTTTGCGCTAGCTTGGCACATTGGCAGGGCAACTCTTGCCAAGATTTTGTAGGTGCATGAAGACTGTGCGTGACAATAACTTGCAAAATTCATAGCCCAGAAGAGCTACAACTATAGCCAAATATTGAAGTCTGCTTTGGAGTTACCAAATGTATTGTGGGCAGAACATTTTCTGTCGGCTACTCATGGACAGCCTGTAGATGATTGCATAGAGGAGACAGATGTAGCAGTTTCCCATCTCGGAAAGACAATAAAGAGAAGCAACAATCTAGATGGGGCTCAGGTAGGGATCATAGTGAAACCTTCTGCAGAGTTTGTAGCTAGCGTGTGGGCTACCTGGATATGTGGCATAGTTGCAGTTCCTTTGGCTCTCAGTTACCCAAAAGCATAGCTTCTCCATGTCATGAATGATGCGGGTGTGTCCGTGGCTATTGGGATTTGTGCATGGCTAACCTGGCGCTCATTTTCTCTTTATATATATATTTATACTATGGTTGCATAATATTTATACTCGTTTTCTCTTTATTTATACTGTGGTTATAATATTTATGCTCGTTTTCTCTTTATTTATTTATTATTATTATTATTTTACCATGGTTGCATTAGGCTATCAGTAGTAATACATGGAGAGTATCCAGTGATACCATGAACTAACTAGTAATGACTCTGGAGCATAGTCTAAGCTCTTTCTCGTCATTACATCCCTAGTAGTTTATGGCTAGTACTTTGTGTATGGGATTTTAACATATTACCAACCATTGTACTTGCAACGATTAAGCTATAGAGTTTATCAAGTACTCAACTTGGCCATAATTAGATACATGAGCAGAGGTTATGAATAATTGAGCAAATACAGAATGGTAGGCTAAAAGAGTATACTTATGATGATGGGGGTCATAAAAGCCTGATCTTTATATTTTAGGTTCTTAAGTGCACGGTCAGAGGAATCAATTGACCCATGAAGGCTATAATTAATAGGATCATATGACAAACTAAATGTTTGTTAAGATTTAGAGTCATTGTGAACTTAGTAGGGGTTAAGTAGGTAGTTAGAAGGTGAGGTTGGAGCTTGTGGCTTGGCTCTCAGGCCCAAATTTATATTTAACTTTATATATATTTATTTAGGGATTTACTCTAACTAAATAGGAGTGTTTAAATTTCTGGGTGGGTAGGTAGGCCCTTGGTTCTAGATTTTGAACTAGGGCTCTGATAACATGTGTAGGGTTCGGCTCCACAAAGCCTTATAAAACTCAAAAGAATTTATTTTAAGGAATGCAAGCCTAACATGTATTTTACTTCATAATCAACATATAACCAAAACCAACATATATAAAATTTATTGAGCTGAACATAATAGCTTTTGGACAACCTTATAACACTTCATATTCCTTAAATGCATAAAACAAATACGTAAATCAAAATACCTTGGTCTGATGCTAAACTTTCGCTTGTCTTGTTGACCTTCCTATTGCTTCTGCTTGTCTTGTTGACCTTCCTGCTGTTGCCTTGCCCAGCTTGATGTGTTGATCAACTATGCCCAAACCATGGTTCCTCCCTTCCAGCTAGGAGTAGCCTGTCCAGCTTCTTAGCTCCAAGATACCATATGGATATCCTGGCCCCCGTGCCCAAAACCCCCAACAAACGGGTGCCCCCCATATTGATCCTTCCTGACTACAGAACTCAAACTCTCTCCCGCAAATCTAAGAGAACCATGAAAAATAATCCCCTCTTCCGTAAGCCTCCTCCCTTCATATCCCCCATTCTGTAAGCCTCCTCCCTTTCCTTATCCATACATTCATTGTCTTATCCGATTATTAATGCTCCTTATCCGATTATTAATTTTTTATCCAATTATTAATGCTCCTTATCCCCTCCGTATACGTAATCCTTTAATTTAAACAATTAAATTTATTAACCCTTTTAAATTTAATACCCATGTCATTGAATGTAATATGTAATTAATTAATTAATTAATTAATCAAAATTATAACAATTAATTAATTAATTAATATTTAATTAATATCATTATACCAATCCTTGTTTAGTTAATAACATGTTAGAAAAATTAATTACCTAAGAAATTTTTACTTAATAATCCCTAAACATAAATTGAACTAGGGTTGTTACATGATCTCTATGTTACACTACTTTGTCGATATAGGGTTAATTAGGAGTTTGGGGGATTTGTTCTTAAAACTGATCAATTCCACTTTAGATCAATAACAGACATACATGAGGGTTTGAGTAACCTCATCGATATGACTGATTGGAATGCCAGTCTGGGTAAATTCCACATTTACTTTTAGATTTCCTTACTTGTCTTTTAATATAGTTTGTCTTAATTTGGTTTTCCTATAGTTTGGTTTATTTACCATATTTTCGATTCCTGCATTTTGATTTTAATCCCATATTTTCTTTCATTCATTCTTGCTTGCTTGTTTATTTCATTAAATAGTGGTTTTCTGGCAATAGGCTAGACTAGGCTCCAATCCTACATTTCCCATATTGCACATCGAAGTCTATGACTCCTTGGTTGAAATTTTAATGTTGGGAATTAATAGTGCATATATTTAGCCCCAAATAGACCTCTCACCGTCTCTTGTCTTTTCACAGGAAGCACCTTCACACTGGAAGCAAGAAAGAAGCGACTTGCATCTCTTTCCTAGCTCAAGAGTGGAATCAGGGGTCTCTATTTGAACATGAATCAGAACTATACGGGGATGTTTTAACAACAATAAATCCATGAGTGAACATAGTGGTCAATCAACGATCATCCTTGCATATTAGCTAGCGAGCAAATCCTATGTAATGGAGGAACGATTCACAAACTAAGTATTTGCTCGCATTAAGGGTGAAGTATCCAAGAATAAAAGGAAAAAAACCAAAATGGATATCTTTATGTAGCCAGGTGTAGAAAATATTTAAATAAATATCAAAAGATGGAAGTCATCCCCTACCAGGCTAAAAGGCCACCGCTTTCCCCAGCCACCGAATTCTAAGCATGCATTAAATAAGTTGTGAAGGAATGTAAAGGAAAGTTTGACTAGACTAGGGGATATGCAAATATTTCCACTGAGGCTATGGACACACGTTGGTAGTGGAGCAAGGTATCTGATGTCATAGTGACTCCACCTGAGATATGGACTCTCACGAGAAGTGGAGAAACACCTGTGAGATATCTATATATGCACCTGGTGAATTTTATTTATTTATTCCAGTTCTGTATCATCTCCATGAAAAAGATACTATCTCAGATCGTCGATGTATTTTAAGGAAATAAAATCTCATCATCATTCAACCTCTATATAGAGTGGATGAGCCCTACTAAATGATACAAAAACATCTCAAGTGAACCAACCACGATGAAATCTTTTAGGTAACAATTATGCATTATTTCTATAATTTTTTGAGCTTAAAAGTGAATTTCATGACCCTTTATATTTTATGCTTATCAGCTATGAAAGGATAGCAGATATTTTGGATTCACCCAATGTCTCACCATTTTTTGTGTCCATACAACAACCTCGCAATTTTATTGTCTTAGTCTCTCTCCAAGACAATAAATTTGGCCCCTCCTTTACTTTTTCCAAACAAAACCCTCACACTCTCTTCCTCGCGCAAATGGCCACACTCAAGTTTTCCTCTCACTCTCCCCGTCTCATCATGTTCAGTTATTCCTCAGATCAATTATACCTGATGATCCACACTTCGGTCTATCTCCTCTTCCTACATTTATACATAACGTACCGACATGCACATCCTTCTTTCACCTTTGCATTAACATGCCATTGATTTTCTTGTGAGTACATCTTCCACCTCCTTTGAATTTGGATAATGCACTATCACACTTTTGTCAAACATCACTGACACACATTCTTATCACCGATGAAGTGCACATGACCAAAATTGACACATCAGTTGTGTCCACACGATTATTCTTGTCACGTTCCCACCTTTCACCTACTTTTATCGATGCATCGCATATCAATGATGCTCCCTCCCTTTCACTTTGTTACACTGCATATTGATTGGGTTCACCTCTTCGTCCCCAAAGCACTATATGTTGATAATTTTACCTCTCCTATTCTTGATACATCATCTAAAGGACATCGACCCATCACCATATCCAAGCGCATCGAATATGATCTTCTCCCTCTTGCCAACACTAACTAACTCAACGTGGGCCACTTTATCCTTGAGGCTTATCTCACCCCCTCTCAGCTCAGATCCCTTCTTGATGCACTCATTAATCAATCTACTTACATTTTCAATGACTAAAATCTCCATGCCTATCAACACGGTTGGTCATTAATTTCCTATCTCACCTGATTCGCTTCAAATCGCAGTCATAATCAAGTTGTAGTGTTCCCGAGTGGCTTCTTTTGTGCACATGGTACTAGATTGTTTGCTTTTTGTTTCTCGACGTTATGACTAAATATTCATTAAGGAAGTCTCACTTAGCATCTGATGGGTTAATCAAATCACCTATTGATATTACGATGGCTCTAAATGACACTTCAGGAGAAATTTGGTCCTTTCAACTCCTAAACAATATTAAGCGCACTCGATATCAATTGGCTATTTTGGGGGATTTATAAATTTATGTTATTGACACATGACCTTAGTATTAATAGGTAAATCAGAAACATGTACATCAGAGATGACCCAAAAATTGATGAAATTAAATTTGGGTGAAGCATCAATGAACACGGGACTTGAACTTTCATTATCTAATGTCTTTGATCATAATTTTTCAGCGTCCGTCAGATTGAATTTTTATTCCCAGAAACATGCTATTCATATAATTCCAACCATTGTGATTCCAACGAAACTAACGAAATTGAATTTTGAGGACTGAAAGTTACAAAATGGTCACCAAGGATCTCTAACCTAGTCAACATCAACACTCGTGACATTGATAGAATACTCTAATGGAATATTCAGTTCTCTCGCTAAAAGAGTCTCTTCATGATCTCCACATTACAGAACAATTGTACTATGATATGATGTTGTATGAGTGATTTATGAGATTTTGAATTTAAGTGGGGTATTGTTAACATCTCCTTCAATCAGGTAACGGGTTAGCAATGCTCATATGCAAAAAACTCATTTAACAAAATAACAATTGTTTTAATGAAATGTTGTTTAATTAAAATTCATTTCAATTTAAAACATTTTCATTTGAATCCATTTTAAATTGAAATAATTTAAATTAGGTGTAATACCTTTCAAGTATGAAAATGGCATGGAAATAATGGTTTAAAACTTATGTGTAGGGGAGGGCCCATGGCCCACGTGCCCCTCCACATTCTCCCTTTTAAAATGGGAGTGCCCCTTTTAAAAATGAAGAAAACCTTCAAAATGGGAGTGCCCCTTTTATACAGCCTGAGTGGGCCTAATGGTTAAGAACATGTGTTTCCTCTTAGGAGGTCACAGGTTCAGATCCAGAGGGGGGTAGGGTATGCATACCTTTGTAGACTTTACCAGTCAAATCGTTGGGAGGAGGGGGGTCCCTTGTTCCACAAACAAGGTGAGATCGGAAGAGCGTCGTGTAGGGGGCCTAATGGTTAAGAACATGTGTTTCCTCTTAGGAGGTCACAGGTTCAGATCCAGAGGGGGGTAGGGTATGCATACCTTTGTAGACTTTACCAGTCAAATCGTTGGGAGGAGGGGGGTCCCTTGTTCCACAAACAAGGGGGTATCATACACCAATTTGGTGTGCTGGCTTAGCCGTGACCTTAAAAATAGATTATTATTATTATTATTATTATTATTATTATTATTAATATTAACATTAGTGCATGGATCAAGATACTTACCATGAACTTCAACGCAGTGTCAATGAACTTAGCATGAACTTTAGAGCATGTATAGGAGAAGTTAGTATTAATATTGCCGATATACTACAGAAATTAGTCTGAACGTTACTGATGTGGTCAAGGTACTTAGTCTATGTTAGTTATCTCAAGTCATGTTGAATGTCAAAGTATTGGGTCACGTTGAATTTTTTATAACATGAGAATGGGAGAGGTGACTCACGACCCCTCTTCATATGACCACTTGCATTATGGCATGTGAGAAGAAGGAAGTGTGGCATGCCACCTCCTTTCCCTTTTGTTCAAATTAAATAACTTGCCAGAAAAGATTGGAGGAAGGGAAGGGCACATGACACCCCCTTTGTTTTAATATTTTTTGAAACATTTTAATGATAAATCCTAAGTTTAAGAAATGGGGTAATTTTAAGATATGATATAGAGTGGGGAACTCCATTTTAACATTTTTATTATTATTATTTTTTAATTTTTCCCCTCTTTCACAAACTTGTTTAAAATCATATTTAAACCAAGTTCAATTACATGAAACCAAATCAATGTACAACA
>CBVK0100184015.1:3121-21680 GCA_900067695.1 Picea abies
TAAGATGTTTACATATCACTGAACCCTAAAATACCTAGTCAACAAGCCAGTGTTGGGGGGGATAATCTGTCGATGGTTACTATTATTCCAAGAATTTGAATTTGAAGTAATAGTCAAACCAAGAAAATTGAATGCAGGACCTGACCACCTATCATGGGTCACAAATGGAGAAGAACCCATGAACTTAGAAGACAACTTTTTGAATACACAATTGTTCTCAGTACATACTGTTGATGACTACTTCACAGAGATCATCCAATAATTGAGCATAGGTACCACACCGCAAGAATATACCATCGCATAGAATAAGAACATGGTAGTTTGTGTAGTCAACTATCAACTGATCGCAGGACATCTATATAAAATGGGCGTAGATAGCATTTTACACAGGTACATGTTAGAGCACGAATGACCAATAATTTTAGCAGAATCCCATGAGGGATTGGTAGGAGGACACTATGTAGGAAAAGATACAATGCAAAAGGTACTCCGCGCAGGATTATGGTGGCCAACAATTCACAGAGACTCAAAAGAGTACTGTCAGGGATGCAATGTTTTTCAACGGGTAGGCAAACCCAATAGAAGGGATGATATGTCGTTAAGACTGCAAGTGACATTACAAACATTTGATAAATGGGAAATCAAATTTGTGGGACCAATTAACCCACCAGCCAAAAGAACAGGGGAAACATACATCATCACCGCGACATAATACATAACAAGGTGGGAAGAAGTCACACCAGTAAAAGACTACAACGTGGAGATAGCTGCACACTTCTTATTTGAACAATTAATCACCAGGTTTGGGTGACCAAGAGTTTTGATTAGTGAACAAGGCACGCATTTCATAAATAGCACCATCCACATGATGCTCGAAGAATTTGAAGTTCACCACCAGAAAATCACACTGTATCATCCATAGGCGAATGGCACAGTAACAAAATTCTAGAGAACACACTGACAAAGATATGCAACGTCAACAAAGATGACTAGGAATTCCAAGTACCAACAATATTATGGGTGTATAGGATGACATGTAAGAAATTGATAGGGCACACACCATTCAAACTCGCCTATGACTAAGAAGCAGTAGTGCCATTACAATTTTTAGTACCGAGCTTACGCGTAGCAACTATCACACAAATGACAGAACACAATGCACTACAGGAAAGACTGAACCAGTTGTTAGCAATGGAAGAAGACTGAATCCGAGTAGGATTCCATCAACAGGTACATAAGGCTAGAGACAAAGCATGGCATGATCGACACATTAAGAAGAAGAATTTCAAGGAAGGAGATCTAGTATTTCTCTATGACAACAAAGCGTTTCAACATCTAGGAAAGCTGAGAATGCATTGGTTAGGACCATATGAGGTCAAATATGTAATAGATAGAGAAGTTGTATTGTTAAGAGATTTAGCAGGCATAGACCTCATAGGAATGATCAACAGGAGCTGACTGAAGCTGTATAAGGATAGTCGACCACCCACCACACAGTAAAAAAATAAATAAATCCAGAGACGAAGAAGCCACAGGACGCTCGAAACATGAATATAGTAAAGGAAAGAACAATGGTTTCATGTCAAAGAAAAATGAGTGAGAAAAGGAAATTCGGAAAAAACAGGATGATAGGACAACACTGAGCAGAATTAAGGCACGACAGGGATTGATCGAGCATCACATTAAACACACCAACTAGATACGAAAAAGTAAGCGTAATGGAAATTACAAAACTGCCACATATGCTTTGAACCCAAAGTTATGGTGCATTAACCACATCATGGAGGAAACGTCCTCAATAAGCTTCAAGACAATCCAATACAACACGTGAACACAGAAGCAACTTGTCTATTTGCGAAAGGAGAACAGAGAGAGAGAAACAATATCTCAAACGAATAGAGAGATACCAAATAGTTCACTACAATCCTTTAAACTCAACAAACGTTCGACACTCACCAGTATAGCACCACCGAAATTTTCTAAACAAGGCTAGACAACCAAACTGACCAGAGTTCAAACTAGGTCATGAGGACTGATGGAAGAAAACGAGCAGTAGCAGCCGAAGATTGTCGATATCGATGAGATACCATCCCCAGAGATACCACCAGTGAATTATACACCGATACTAGAAGAGATTCAACAACCACAAGTATAGGACTTGAAAGAGCACATGCCAGTAGTGTCGTAGGAACCGAAGAATGAGGAAGCAAAAACCCATGAGGAAGTGAAACTAGAAAGCAATGAACCAACCACAAAAGGTAACATAACGACATAGAATTAAGGATCAAAAGGGCAACCAGATGAGTCGCAGGTACCCATCCTAGGACAACCAACAGAAGAGACCACAAGAACTACCTCGTCTTGGAAAAAATAGCTTATAGGGCAGCCACTAGGAGTTACTGGAACCTCATACCAACCACCACCACAGGAAGACAAATGTTTGATATTGAGCTCATCTCGCAAGAAACCAACAGTAGCAATTGTTATACCACACATACCAAAGGGAGTACAGGTAGAGCTATAGCTACTAGGTCACGTCAGGAAGCTCAAGTATTCCGACCATGATGTATTAGATGAAACAAAGTAACTGGAACTTGCGCCGAGGGTTTTTATGCAGAACATAGTGGTAAACCAACTTGGAAATGATCATCCAACCACATCAGTGGGCAGTGGGACTAGACATAACAAAAATTTTAGGGTTGCTGAAACTTCCGCATTTTGGCAGAGGCCAATACGTGACAACATGCGTTAAGAAACTGTTAGCAGTCATGCACAAAGGGGATATATGGCTAGAAAGACCCATCCCCATCACTGTTGATATTATCACATAGATAACAGGATTACCCAGCTGGAGTATGGATCCCGTGCTGATTCTGGATGATAAATCCAAGGAGAAAGTGTTAATGGAGGAAATGGAGAATAAATATGGTACCTCCAAGGGGACAAGAGGCATTATAATCAAATGGATAAAAAATGCAATGACACAATTGGGCACAAAGATCCTATCCTGTAAACTGTTAAGAAAATGTCGCAAAGACAAAGTACTAGCAATATTCATCGCAGTTGCAGCTCAGTGCATAGAAGACACCTTCGTGAGCTGGGTGCCTTATTTATTGAACTTTTTCCAAGTGGACCGCAAGGATGCACAGGACCTCGGTACAAAATTCCATTACTCATGGATACTCACCCTCATAGCATTCATGGGATGGCAGGAACTAGAGTATGTAGTTTTTTCTACTAGACCACAGCCAGCGGGAGCGAGATATTTATTACTAAAATCCATGCCATAGGGCAGGCATAAGAGGAAAAATGGAATCATATTTGAATCATACCTACGGGACATACAGGAAGCTATTAGTCGACCATGGAGAATAACACCATAGGTTGTCACGTGATATGGGGAAATCACTAACTTATGGGATACATGTCAAGCCATGTGGATACAACCAAGACAGGATCCAGATAAACAATGGCTATAGATGCACTAATTCATCACAAAAGGTGATATAGACATGGTCATCAGTGAATGTCTTGATGCATGGAGGATCCCATCCATTCCTCGGGAAGAACTGGAAGGACCCGTAGAAGGAGAATTAGCGTCAGTGGAAACACGGCCTCCACAAAACCCAATGCCCAAGAAACCAAGGATGAGACAAAACAAGCTAACTCAAGCAAATGAAGGGGAAAAGCCGATAAGGACCCAAAAGGGGAAGAAAGATACCAACAAACATCCAAAGCAAGTTAAGGGAGCCTAGGAGATGGCCCTAAATCCAAGCACACAAGAACCAGGGGGAACTAAGAGACCATTTGTACAGGTAGAAGGCGTGCACAAGAAATCATAGGCACAACGAGAATCATCGGACTACACGATTAGGGAGGACAATGGAGAAATGATCGTAAGAATGTTTCAGGATTGTCTATAAGAAGACTTTGATCACACAGAACATCACAGGGATAAACTACAGAAAGAGATAACATAAATGGGACAACTCCTCAGGACACTCGGGGAGGGCCAGAGAGCAAGTAGCAGTAGAGGCATGGAGCCATCAACAACACAAACCAATGAAAGAGTAGATATAGAAGAAAGAGACCCAACCCTCCCAATGCCACACGCATACACAATGGTCTACATAAAATTGATCATGTTACGAATGGATGAAATAGTTTGACAGACACCACTGAAGGATTTGGACCACATCTAATTTGTCTTGACACAGATGCCATCAAGGGCACTGTACAAATTGGAGGTTAGCATCAACCACGATATGCAATCTCGGGCACATAAAAACTTAGTCGAGCTACAGAAAGAAAAAAAGTAGCGGGAAGCATTGGAAAAAGAGTATGAGCAAGCCAAATCGAAAATTTAGAAGGAGACATAATGCAGAAATGAATTGGAACACAGAGTGGGAGAAAGTTTTGGGAAACTTCCAAGCACTGCACAAGGAAATGAATTCCCTGTCACAGAAAAGATCGACCAGATTGCGCAGGCAATTTATCGATACCAGAAGGAGATTAAGGATCTTCAAGAACAATTGACACCAACAAATCCACTGGCAGTAAAGGAGCATAGGAGGCAGACAACAACAACGCAACTATAGGATATAGAGAAACAGGTTATCACGGTAGCTTACTTGCTCAAGAAAGCAGTGCAACTTTGGACAAGAATGGAGGAGGATCCATAGGTTCAATGCTAGTATGAGGAAGAGGAAAGGATCAATGCAATGATCCAAGAACTCAAACAGAGGAAAAAGACCATACTAATCCTAGAACACGTCAATGGGATGCAAGAGCTGAAGAAGATGTAGGAAGAACTTATCAATGTGCAAACATAGAAGTAGGAGCGTCAGGCTCAAATAGAACCATTATAGGAATGGGTAGCAGAAGTACTCACACAGGCAAAAGTAGCTACAAACACAGATGGCACAGACATAGGTAGAATGTGCAGGATTACTGAGCGACAAAGTGGTAGTTCAGGTAGTGGATACCATTAAGGAGAGGACCGTGGAGGCACTGACAAAAGAAAAATAACTGAGGGAAAAGTTCCAGACGATCACTGAGGAGATCGAGGTAGCTTAGAAGGATTAGGTGAATCAGAAGGAGTCACATGTCAGTGTTGGGGGCCTATTGGCAGCATGCCAAAGTGGGAAAGAAAGATTTCACAAAGAAGAGTAACAACTGGAAGAAAAATCGTGGGAAATAAAGCGTGCAAGAGGAAAGCGACAACTGGAAAGAAGCACAACATGTGCACATGCAAGGAGGAGGCAAAAACTGGGAGGAAGCAAAGAATGCATGCAGAGAAGGAAGACCTAAAGACATTAGGGTTAGGGTTTTTGTAAGGTTTTGGGTAAATGGATGAAGATCCTGATAGATATAAATATAGATACAAAGGTATCATAAAAGAGTTTGGTTAGGTTCAGTTCCCTACCTATGAAGGTTCGATTGTTTTTATATAATGTTTTTTATTAGAGAACCACTTTTGTAAAGCGATTTAGCTAGAGAGGAGGAGAGAAGGTAGATCTTGAGGATTAGATCATAGGTCAAGGATCCTAGTGCAGTCTAGTTCACCTCATAGAGATCTTACCCATACGAGGAGAATTGTAACTGCACAACGCGATATTGAAGAACTACCATAATAAGAGAGCCAAGAGCCAAATCCTTGTGGATGTAGCCCGGGAGGGGGTGAACCACAATGATACCTATGTAATGTGGTGAATGCATGCATATCTTTGTCATACTTTTATTAGTTAAGCATTGTGTGTAATGAATGAATGATTTATTATATTTCTTGGTTAATTGTTGTTGGGATATAACAAAAAGATACCACGAAGATCAAAATATAAAAGAGAATAACAATAGTTTGTAATGCAAGTTAGAATAAATGGCTCAGAACACAGATCCCATATCTCATACTCAATCCTAGGCTATAAACACCTGAGTCTTACATCCACCCATTTAAAGCTATCTTGGGTGAGACTGCACAGTGCATTCTGTGTGTTGCATTGCCTTCTAGTTTACCATAAGGGTCGATATTTTTAGGCTTTTTTGGTACCCTGAAAGATATGAAACCTGGGTCAACAACGCATGAAGTAGGGAAGAGTAGTTCATGTTAAGCCAACACCCACATACTCTTATATTTATAGCTTCAATATCTAACCAACTTCCTTGGAATTAGGAATATCTTGTCCACATATAACCATCAATGGTTAGAGTTGAATCCATAAAATCCATGTTGTCTATTTGGCTCGATAAGGATGCTTGACCTGACCATCCATGCATTGAACTTGTATTCAATTTCTCAATTGGTCGATCCACTGACTGATTGTCTTCAACTATTGGTTGATTGTCCAATTGATAGGATTTTCGACTACTCAACCGACTGATGTATATATTCAATCGATTGCTAGTCCAAATGTGTCCATATGTTGCTCGACTACCTAACTGACTGATTTTGATGGAAGTTTGATGAACCATTAGAACCTGAGGTTCCAACAACAACCTTGACCATGGTTGTGTGAGAAAATAAATGGTCTTAGGATCTAAATGAGTCTTCTAAGGCTCACTCGTTATTAGTGAGTCCTTTAACTGCTATAGTGGACCTTTAGAGATGATGTTTGGCCTTTGGTTGGGATATGGGTTCCATTATGAGGTTTTTCATAACAAGGATGCATCTTTGAATCTTGACCATGGTTGGGTGAGTAAATAAAGGACCTCAATTTATACATAAACATTTTAATTATTTTGTACATGAATGTGGCCTCAAATAACCACATAGTCCCTTTAAAAGGAATATTTGACCTCTGAGTGCGATATGAGCCTATAGAAGGTTGGCCATAATAGCGATGGTTCTTCATATCTTGAATATGGTTAAGTGTGGAAAAATGGCCATGTGACCTAAATCAAGTTTCTAGGAATCATGGCACAAAAGGAGGTCTTTAACCACTAGACATGCCATATAGAGGGTATATTTAGTCACCAACTAGGATATATATGCTATTAAGTGACTATTTTCTCTAGGGATGGATATTAAGGTGTTGACAGTGGTCATATGGGAACCATTATGAGGTTTTCAACACTAGATGGTTCTTGGGACATAACGCATGGTCAAAGGATAAAAGCCAATGCCTTAGGTACTAACAGATGGTATTATTGCTCCTAAACTATGAATAGGGTATACAATCACCACACAAGTCATAAAAAATGGAATATTCACCTCACAAGTATAATATGGATTCCATTAATAGGTCAGAAACACTAAAAATTAGTATCAAATCCCTCACCATGGTCCAAGGACAACCACTAGGGATTAAAAAATATTTTTAGGGCTTGGGGTCATATGCCCTACATCTATATTCCATGAAGTCAATCCAAGTAATGAAAATTTGTTAGCATCCAAACCACTTAATATTCACCTTCTCCTTGCATAGAACATAGGAAAATTAAGACATTGAGACTCTATTTTCTTATTGTAAAATCCTCCTACCTTAGCATAGTTTAATCCTTTAATCATTATATTATATTCATTTTTTAAGAAAAAATTACATGGATATCCCTGAGATGCTAGTGTTGTCCTTGGACCATAGTTATGTCCCTAATACCAATCCCTAGTATTCCAGACATTATTTTGGTATCCATATTATATATGTGGCTAAAGATTCTTTTTAGGGCTTCTATGGTGGTTTCATATATTATGCATGGTCTATGAAGAATAAAATAATATTTTATCCCCTAAGACGTTTGTTTTTATCCTTGGACCATGGGAAATGTATTAAGAACCATCTAGTGTGGAAAAACTTCTAATGCTTCCCATATGACCATGGATAAGCATTTGAGACTCATCCCAGGTGAAAAAAATATCCTAATGGAATATGTATCCCACTATTATTAAAGGATGCCTCTAAGGAAAGTGTGTAATGATTCAATACCTTATTTTCTCCCATTATCATTGCAATATTCATTTAGGTCATATATCCCTTCATTTCAATACATGACCATGGTCAAGACCCCATGATCCATCCGTACTATGAAAAACATTATATAGGTTCCCATATCACACTCAAATATAAGATATACACTTTAGAGGGACCATGTTGTGCTTTGGATACATATTCATGGTGAACACATTGAGACCATGCTTGGTTCACAAAACCTTCTAATGACACCCATATGCATAGAAAAGGGAAAATATCTCGCTTAAATGGCCTCCATAGTAGTTCAGGGACTCATTCATGGATCATGAGCCCTAAAGGATTCACTTAGGTCCCAAGACCCTTTGTTTTCTCCCATGACCATGTTCAAGGTATTTAAATTCATATATTGTTTCTAAAAAATTATAATGGTTCCCATATATCCTTTAGAGGCAAAATAGTATGATCCCTATAAGACTAATTTAGATCATGCGACCCATTTTTTTTATTGTCAAACATGGCTGAGGCCCTTATTCCATTCCCTAGATTGAAAAACATCTAAATGATGTCTATATACAACCAATAATCCAATGATATAGGTCTATATGGTATTTCGAGAACTAGTTCAGGGACAAAGGCCCCAAAAGATTCATTTTGGCCAAAGGCCCAAGAGCCATATCTTGTATGTAAAACCTCATATTGGTATATATATCATAGTCAAGGAAATATATACTTTCTATAGTTTTTTTGTGGTTATTTGAGAAATATTTCATGTACCATAATACATATTATTATTTAGGGATTAAGATCCTTATTTTCCTCCTCCAATCATGGTTATGTCCTAAATACCCACCCTACTACAAAAATACTCCTAGTGGAATCCCTATCAAAATTGTATATTAAATGTCCCTTTTAGAGGGATCCTATTGTATTTGAAGCCCTTAATCATGGCCCATTATCCCAATAAATTTTTTTCATGTCTGACTCCCTAATTTTCTCCCCCAACCATGAATAACGCCTTGCAATGCATCCCTAATGCACAAAACATCATAACGATACCCATATCTCACTTGAAGTACAATGATTCCCTATAGATGACATGTTATGTGGTTTATGGCATTGTGTGTGGACCTTGATCCCCAAAGGATTCATCAAGGACACAAGATCCTTATTTTCCTCCATCAGCCATGGTAAAATCCTTAACACATCCATCCCTAATGCATAAGACTTCATAATACTACCCATATTCCACTTGCAGGCCAAATATCACTTCTAAAAGGATTGTGTTATATTTTGAGGTCATGTTCATGGAAAGTGAGAATTATATATCCTTTATGGTTTAAGGCCCTTGTTTTCCTTCGTTGATTATGGTTAAGGCCTAAGGCCCATCCCTACTACACAAACACTCCTATGCATTCCCATATCCCACTTATATTCCAAAACTACACTTTAAATGGTATATTTTTTGGTTTGATGTCGGGTGAAATCATGAAGTTGGGTAACACTTTTGTGATAATTAGGAAGGGTAAATTGATAATCTCAATTTTTTGGCCAAACGTTTTAAATTATTCGTCCCAATAATTGGCACTAACTTTCAACCAAAAACATATTTTGGCCGAAAGTTAAATCTAATGCAAACTCATGCACTGTTGTTTTGGCCGAAAGTTGAATCTAACAATGCTCGTGCACCTGATGTGTTTTTCGGATTATTTTTTCCAACAAAGAAGTTTTCGGTTGAAACCTTTTTCAGTTCATCGAACATTTTCAGTCGAAAACAAGATTTTTGGACAAAAACATTTTTCGACCGAAAATAGGTTTTCATCTAAAAACTGTTATATATATATATTGGGCCATTTTACCATTAAACATTTTCGATCCCTATCATTATTTCATGAGTGAGATCTAACATTCCATCCCTGTCTCATTCGATAAATCCAAACCTATCATTATTTCATTTGTGAGCTCTGACCCTGCCATTCTTCCATCTGCGAGCTCCATCCCTGTAATTTTTTCATCTGTGAGATCAATCCCTCTCCAAATTTTCACTATCTGTGAGAGATTCTAGCGCATGAGGTTGGAGAAGGAAGAAAACAAGAAGGTGTCAATAAACCCAAGTCAGTAAATGCATCCTAATGATTATTTAAGGTTTCACCCTGCTGATAATTTAAAGTCACTTACAAAAATAAAAAATAATTGCACAAATTTTGTTATGTTCTTGTCTTTAGTGAAATATCAATGAAAATTAGCAACATTTAGTTCAATTAGCCATGTCTTATTTACCTAAGTAGTAGAATGGACCTCCTAGTGATAAAATATTATAGTTTCAGACCTATGATCCTTTTCATCATGTTAAAATGTGTTGGGATGAGGAGTTTTATATGTCTCAATGGCTTACTATTGGAGAATTAAAATCGTGACCTACTTTTAAATTTTTTTACCATACATTTGCATAGTGGGAGAGAAACCAAGACATGGGCCTGATTATGTATGGTGAAGGTCCAAGTCATAATTTCATGGGTAATCTCATTCATTTATGAGGTGAGGAAATCCATGCACCAAATCAACATGGCCACTGGCTCTATCCTCTAGATGAGTGCCTATAGAAATTTTCTATGTTTACACTTCATGATGTCGTTTTGGAAAAAAATATCCCTAGGATCCTTTTTATTACAATCAACCTCATTGTCATAAATTTAAGGTGGACATGAAAATATATGATCTAAGACTGATGACAATTGTATTGCATGTAAATGGTTCCTTCATCCACATACTTATGGGAATAAAGACATTTTTTTTTCAATTTTCAAAGGTCATTGAACTTCTATGATTTCAGTTTCCATGAGGTCATGACCATCACACTTAGACCACCATGGCCTATTTTCTTCTAAGAACACTATAAAATGTATACAAGGTCTCTACTTATCTTTTAGAGTGGCAATATGTTCATTTATGTTGATGATGCCATTGGCATTTTGCAAGGAAGAAATTTTTTACAGTAAAAAACCTTCAAACTTGCAACCTTCTTGCTTGCAAAGTAATGAAAACAATCATATTCAACAAAAATGTAGGTAGTATTGTCTTCAAAATGCTCATTTTTGGCAAAAGGAAGTGATTTTTCAATTTGTACTTTACAAAGTAGATCTTCCATAGAAACATAACAATCTTCAACTCTATTAGAAACATCAAAATTTAGTTCAAATTTTTCATCAATGTCATGCTCTGTCCAAATAGGATTAGAGGAAGGGTTTCCCACCTTTTTGTCATCAAAAGTATTTTTAGATACTAACACACTCACAAACCTGAAATATTTTCCATATGTTTGGTCCCTTGAAATAACTAATATATCATCATATGACATATTTTGTAGAGGACCAAAACCTTCAACTCCCAAGGGTTTTAGATCTTACCCTACTTCTCATAATGACAACCTTCATTTGCATCATCACATATCTATTTTTTGGTAGAATGAATTTTGTTATATGGATATGCGAGCATGTCATGCCTAATAGTAGTGTTCATATCACTATATAATTTCAAAAATTCATGATCCAATGCCTTTAGGAAATTTCCATCACATGCTTGACACTGTAGGTGGTCCAAATTGCTAGTGTAAAATTGCTCAACAGGGCCTTTTTTGTGAGAAATATTACCCTATGGACAGGTTAATCTCCCCTTAGCCAAATTTTCTTTAGCTAAGATAGAATAGAGAAAGTGGACATTAACATCCCTTTCTTCTGTCTATTCACACATGAAAATGAGAAGAAGGAAAAGGAAATAAGAGTGCATCTTTTACAAAGTTTGTCCTCACCGCTCCTTGTTGATTCAACATTGGATCTAGTCCTAGATCTAGCACAATATCCCTGGACTTAGACAGAACAATCGTCCTCTTCTACTACTTTCACAAATTTATATGAAAGAAAATATAACTAAATGAAACAAGCATAAACATTCACATGTAAACTAAATGAGATAGAAGTATGTGAATAAGTCAAGCTTATATTCATGAGAAACAAAGGAAAACACTTAGAATCACTTGATGTTGAGAATGATTCCTCCAATGGTGCTCCTCCTATCTATCCCCTTTTTGTGCGCTTCCATGATTCTACTGAACTATCTCTGAGTGTCATAAGAACAAATGTTTGATACTCTTCATAACTTCCTCTTTTACCCTCGAGTGGCCTCCTTATATAGAAAATGAAGGCTCAACCTACATGAAGTATTTTAGAATTATAGTTGAGGATATGGATCAACTAATTAGGATATTCATCTTAGGATCAAGTAGATATATAGGACACCCATAGGGGTGTAGACCGATTTGCATGTGCCGTGTAAATGGAAGGAATTGTGTAAAGGAGGTCTCAAGTTCGATTCTCACCCCACTTTATCTGTGTTCCATGCTTGCGGGATGTGTGGTGCACCTGGGGGTATATGGGTAGCAGAAGGGTATCGACCACATGTTGTGTGAGTATGAGAACCACGAGTTGCCGATTCCCCCAGCATAATAATAATAAAAAAAAATTAGATATATAGGACTCGAATCCCTTTGACCAAAACAAACTCCAATCTCCTAGAACCTTCCCTCTAAAAAAGGTGGAATTGGTTGTAACCAAAATGACACTGCCCAAAGGATTAACAAAAAACATCATTGACACTCTCCTACAATTAAGCATGGAGTTTCACCAAGGGAATGAGGCACCCTATGTATGGGCATGGGGGCGTCAATCATAAAAAATGGTAAAAAAAAGCAAGGTAAAAAGTGGTTTTTCGACCTTCAAATGATCCATTTTCTTGACCAATTTGTCTAGGGAACATGATAGAAACTTGCACATGATGATAGAGTATATTAAGGCCTCCATGTGATGGGTTTTCTATAATATTCCAGATATAAAAAGTATGCAGAACAGGAATAAATATGTAGAAATGGCAGATGAACAATAATATAACCATAACAACACCACAATAATGCCAAAATGATACTAGAATAACACCAGAAAGAGCACTTGATTACTGAGAGCAATGTTCACTTGCCTCTTCAAGGGGAAAACTCTAGCAGAGCAGATCTCTATTACATTAATATCCAAGACAAAACTTCCCATACCTTTGAGTCATATTTATACTAAATATGTCTTTCAAAAGAACAATCTAGAGGAAGATCCTTCTAGAAGCGGAAGATTTTATTAGGTCTTCTTACATTGGACTTATTCTTCCTTATTTCTAGGAATTATTAATATTGACTTTTATTACATGGAAATATATTATTCTACCTATGTGAGAGGTTAGGCCCCTAACATTTCCTACCCCTTAAAAACAACATTGTCCTCAAGGATTGAGATGAGGTAATTGTTGCAGAATAATAGTTGGTTCCCAAGTGGCATCTGTTGGAGTTGTATATTTCCACTGGACTAACACTTCCTTGATGGTTCATTGATGTAGACGATGCTCACACTGGTCCAAAATGGCTTGTGGTTGTAGCCAAATGGAGACTTCTTCGTCCAACTCGGGAAGGTCGGTTTGAGTTTGGCACTTAGTTCCAATCACCTTTTTTAAGCAGGAAACATGAAAAATGGGATAGAGCTTAGAATGACTGGGAAATGCTAACTGATACGCCACCTATCCTACATGATTGAGAACTATATAAGGACCATAAAATTTGGGCATCAATTTCTGCCAATGGTCATCCTTGAGGGAAGTTTGCATGTAATGTTACAGTCGAAGAAACACTTGATCCCCTTCTACAAATTGACATTCAGAATTACCTTGATATTCTTGTTGCTTCATGCGATTATGGGTCATGAACAAATTCTCTTTGAGGGTACGAAGAATAGCCTCTCAAACTGTAAGCGTTTGGTCAACTACCTGGACATTCGACACACCTAACAAATATGAGAGAACTAAAGGTGGCTTTTGTCCATATACCGCTTCAAAAGGAGTCATGTGGGTAGCTGTATGGTAAGAAGTGTTGTACCACCATTTAGCTAGGGGAAACCATTGAGCCCAATAATTTTTCCTTTCGGATGAAAAATACATCAAATATGTTTCCAAATAGTTGTTGACCACTTCATTTTGACCATCAGTCTAGGGATGATAATTTGTGCTGAGATGCAATTGGGTGCCTTGTATCTTGAACAATTCTTGAAAAAATATGCTGGTGAAAGTTCAGTCACGATCAGAAACAATATAATGTTCCATTCCATGAATCTTGAAGACCTGATCCATGAAAAGTTGAGCCACAGTGGAGGCTGTAAATGGGTGTTGAAGAGCACAGGAATGAGCATACCTGGAAAGACAATCCACTACCACCATGATGATTGTTTGTTTCTTGATTTAGGTAATCTTACAATAAAATCCATAGACATATCCCGCCAAATAATAGGTGGAATCGAAATCGGTTGAAATGTTCCAGGGGATTTGACTGTTTCACCCTTGTTGCATTGACACACATCACATTCAACCACAAATTTACGAATGTCATGTTTCATACTATCCTAGAAAAAATAATGTTTGACCCAGTCATAGGTTTTGGTAAACCCTGAGTGCCTAGCTGTGGATGTAGCATGAAGCTCAGAAAGTATCGTAGATTTAATTTTTGATTGGGTACTTAAATACAAATGACCTTTGTATCGAAGATCATCATTGAGCCAAGAGTACCCTGAGGAGACTAGATAATTGGATTGCAATTGTTTTATCATATGTGAACTTTTGGAATCTTGTAGCCATTCCTGGCAAACAACTTGGAGCCAATCTGGTACAATGAAGGAGAGAGAAAAAAGGGACCCTTCATCTTCATATTTTCTAGAAAGTGCATTAGCAACCACATTGTCTTTTCCTTTCTCGTAAATGATATCATAATCATATCCAAAGAGTTTCGTCACCCATTTTTGTTGCACAGGGGAGGAAAGGCACTGTTCCAAAAAATGTTGAACAAATGAGAGGGGGGGTGAATCAGTTGTTCCCATGCTTAAAAAATTATGATTCTTTTAAAATATTTACAAGGCACTCAATGATGATCACAATAATGTAGGGAAATGAACAATGGCACATTCAGCTTCAGTCACATATATGAGAAACACAGAGACATATATTTCCCAAGGAAACCCATATAGGGTAAAAACCTCTTGTTCTTTATATGATAAGTATTATTTACATTCTTTACATTATCATACATATAAGCACCAACTCATTGCGAGGCTAAAACCTCTGTTTTGCAGGCTGCAACTTGCTGAGAGCACCAACTCTCTATTTTTCTCTAGCACCCACTAGAAGGAAGCACCAACTCCTTGGTTTCTCTAGCACCAACTAGAAGGAAGCACCAACTCCCTGGTTTATCTAGCACCGACTAGAAGGAAGCTACAACTCCCTATGTTCAAGCACCCACTTGAACCTTTGAGGACAACAGTTCTCCCTAGCACCTCCCTACCACCCTGGATTATGAATATGAAATACTGAATCCTATTACAGTGATATAGTGTTCAATAACAACTTACCGGTCTCATCACTGTTCTACTGCATTTCATTGCTCTATCTGCCTCACTACCTTCCTGCACACCTGACTTGCGCTGTCTGTTCTTATTCCTTTTATGCTCTGGGTGCCATGTCCATTCACTGCACAATTCCTCTTCTGTTCAATTTAGCTGCTGCACTTCCCTCCTCCTTCACGCAGGAATCACCTTCAACAACAACAACCACAACAACATCAACCCCATCTATTCTCTGTACTGTGTATTTATAGATTTTGTGCACCTTGTGCATGCAATGCGCACAATACCTCTTCATACTCACACCGCACTGATATCCTCCACAACTCGAGTGCTCTGTTTGATCATCATCATGAATCTTTAGCTTCTCTGACCATTTTTCCACTCATTCAGCATCACTGTATGTTATGCTGAGATTCCTTAGCCTCTCTGGCAGTTGAGACTCTTCGTCTTCTCTGTGACAGTCGAGCTCACCTTCTTTGTTCCAGTTACAAGCTTCAATGATCATCCAGCTATCAATTGCCTCCACGAGCATCTTCATCCCTCTTGAAGATTCCCAGAGACTCTTCATCTCCTCTGTCAATCACCCTGAAGTGTCTTCGAGTCCTCTGGCATACACCATCAGTGGTTCTCGTAGTTACACTATGACGTGCAACAATAGCCCTCCGATCTCCTTCAGTTTCATCTACACCGTTGAATTAGCTGTGATTTATGCGTTTCGTACTTTCACAATTTGGAGATTATGCGATGAGGCATCCTGACTCTTCATGTTGCGAGCTCCAAAAAGAAAGTTGGCTTCTCTAGCTCCCTCCTCTATGTGACCACAGGTGGTGACCACTAGTTATAGCGATATTTCACCTTTTCGGTATTTAGGCATTCGTATGATCCCATGTTTTGACACTCCCAGACGCGATCCCTGAAATTCCGAGGCGGAGCTTATCTACACTAATTCCTTCCTCCACGTGACCACACGTGGTGACCACAAGCTGTGCCAAAAGGCGTTTCAGATCTCGTGAGTTTATAAAATTCATTGAGTCTGATCAATGGTTGAAATATCCATAGATCAGATGGTCCAGATCTTATTGCGATCTTGCATCTCACGAGTTTCCACACCATGCTCCGTTGACTCCAAGTCAGTGACTTGTCCTATGATTCGACGGTCCAGATCTGATCTTAATTTGATGAGTGTGATTAAATCGCAATTTCACATATCGCAATTTCACATATCGCAATTTTGATGGTCATGTTTCTTGCCTCTCCAAGTCGCGAGTCATGAAGCTCCGAGATGGATCTGGATCAACAGTCTAGAACAAAGCTTGATCTGACGGCTGCGATTAAATCACGATTTCGCATATCACGATTCCTTCAATGGAGGTTCTTGTCACTCCAAGTTGTGATAGGCGACACTCCAAAATGGAGCTTAGATCAACGGTCCATGTCTTTTGGTGTATTGATAGTTAGGATATTTTCATGATTTCGCAAGTCTTCATTGTGTCTGCATCGGGATTTCAAGATTTCGTGAACTCGCTTCACCTTGCACTTTTAAAGATCGTGCAGATTCTCCTGGATCCTATGATGGTCGATCCTCGTGCTCGGATCTAACACTCGAGATCTATCCTCCATATCTGCATGCTCTTCATGTCTACATTGAGATCTGATAGTCATCGAGAATTATGAATTGTTGATCCAACGATCACTGTTGCTGCTGATTATGATGATCTTTGCCATCTTCATTGTTGTACTTGCCATCAATGACAAGTATTCACTGTCCTTTAAATATTTTCCAGCAATCTCCCCCTTTGGCATTGATGGCAACACAAGCACCCACATGCATTCGGAATCTCCTTCCGGAGTCTTTTCTCCCCCTTTGACATCAATGTCAAAGAAGAAACATGCTCCCCCTGAGCTGTTGCAGTACATACTCCCCCTTTCAAATATGAGCATCTTGGAAATACACCAGATATTCAATAAGTACTCCCCCTGACTAGGTGAATAGAATAGACACAAGAAATTATAACCCCCAACTTTTGACGAAGATATCCAAAAGGGGTCATTGCTATTGGTTTAGTAAAGATATCAACAATCTGTTCTGTGGAAGGAATATAATTCAGTTGAATAGTTCTATTTGTAACTTGTTCTTTGAGAAAATGGTACTTTATTAGAATATTCTTAGTCTTGGAATGAAGAACAGGATTCTTGGAGACATTAATGGCACTGGTGTTATCACAGTGAATTGGAATGGGATCAGTGTAAGTTACCTTCAGATCTGCAAGAGTTTGTACCATCCATAAATTTGTGTGCAACAAGTAGCAACAACAATGTATTCTGCCTCTGTAGTGGATAATGAAATGGATCCTTGATTTTTACTAAGCCATGCAACTAATGAGTTACCCAGAAAGAATGCTCCTCCACTGGTGATTTTTCTCTCATCAACACAGTTTGCCCAATCTGCATCTGAATAAGTAGTTAACTGGAAATTTTGATTTCTGGGATACCACAGACCATAAGTCATTGTTCCTTTCAAATACCTGAATATCCTTTTGACAGCTTGTAAATGACTCTGTTTAGGTGTAGCTTGATATCTTCCTACCATTCCTACATCATGCATTATGTCTGGGCGAGATGATGTGATGTACAACAGGCTTCCTATCATTGATCGATATGAGCTTTGATCAAGCTTAATTTACATCCAGTTACCATAGGTGTACCCACAGGTTTGGAATCTTCCATTTGAAACCTTTTCAACATTTCTATTAGATATTTTTCTTGAGAAATGAACATCCCTTTAGGCCTCTGAGTAATTTGCAGACCAAGAAAAAATGACAATTCTCCTATCATAGACATTTCAAATTCAGACTCCATGGAAGAAGCAAACCATTGTACCAATGAATCCTTATTACATCCAAATATGATGTCATCTACATAGACCAATACGATGAGCAAATCATTGTTCTCTATTTTAATATACAGATTGCTGTTAGTTGTTCCTCTCATGAACCCTTTGTCTTTGAGATATGTATCCAGTCTGTGATACCAGGCTTGAGGGGATTGTTTTAAACCATGTAAGGCTTTCTTCAGCTTGCATACCAAGTCAGGGTTATCAGACAGTTTGAAACCCTCTGGTTGTTCCATATAAACTTCTTCACTTAAATCTCCATTTAGAAAGGCTGACTTGACATC
>CBVK0100184016.1:0-21670 GCA_900067695.1 Picea abies
TTAATTGTTTCATTTATGTTTGGCGTATCAAACTTCAAAACATTTCAAACAATTAATCATGTGCCAAAATGCGTCGGCGTTTCTCCCACACTCGCTTGTTGTTGGCGATGCTCCTGCATCATCCCTATACATCTTTCCAATAAAAGAAACCCCTATTTTTACTAGATATCTTTTTTTATACCCACAATTACCTATAAACCCATTGATACCCCATATCCCCCCCAATACCTATAGTATATTGTCTTTATTTTTCACAATTTAAAATACCCTTTATGAATGCACATGATAATATATTGGTCAACAACGTGAATCCCCTATGGGAATTACACATCTCCATTATAATGAGAAATAGAAATCCCTGATCCATGGAATAATAATTATAATGCGATGTAGAAAGTGCCTTTTGGCACAAAAATCAAAACAAATACCAAATGTTAACTAAGGAAAATGCAAATACTCCCCATATATTTTGTTATCAAACTTTTATGCATTTTTATCCCATCCTATGTGATGAATGGGTTGCATTTTGTTTATTTCCAACAATAACAAAACAATTTAAAATGAGTATTCCATGATATAAAAATCATTGATTACACACACAAAAATCAAATCAATGATTACATACATTTGATGCACATTGTTGTTGAAATAAATCTTCATGTGATCCGATTACTCTTCGTTCTTTTACCATTTCCTTGTATACTATTTTGGACATCCCTACCAACATGTTTTATATATCATTTCATCCACCATATTTCATTTTCTTAATATTTAAACTAAAAAGAATAATAAAAATGAATTAATATCTATATGAGGTAAATATATTATGCATACTAATTTGGTAATTTTGTGGACTAGTATATACATATTACAAAAAAAAATGTTTAGAAACAATACCTTCTAAATGGCTATCTTTTATTGTTGTACATTTTTTCTATTGCAAGTCCCATAGTTTTCATTTCTCATTTATCTAGAAATACTTATTGTAGTTTAAATATAACTTGGTTCTTAAATTCATTAGGTTTATTTTTATACTATAAGTAAAAAGAACGTCTATACATTCTTTCAACTATATCTCTCATAGTATTATAAAATTCTTCTCTCCCATCATAAACATACAACACCACTCTAAATGAATTGAGGACAAATTCTTCATCAATTACAAAAATTCTATTTTTTTTTTTCTTAGGAGGGTCTTTTGTTCCCTCATTAGTGTCCACTACAGTGTCCACTACACAACATTCAACATATGAAAAATCAAATGTTTTTTAAAAATGAGCATTATTGTTAGAAAATGCATTATCAATAAAATTTTAAAGAAGCAAATTCATGTTGATCACTTTTCATCCCTTATTTATAACATTTTTATAAAAATTTTATTCTCTTTTTTATGGATTGTGAATAATCTTTACTTAAATTTTTTCTGTGTGTGTCACATTAGCCAATTCACATCGTTTAAACAAATAAATAATTAAAACATATTAATTATATATTAAAACTTCAAGAATGTTTCCTTGTTCTCTTTTAGGGACATTATTCCCTCATTCTCATTGCGGTAATTTTTTCTTCATGATCTGCATTTTATATCAACAAAGAATTTTGATTATGAAATATATTTTACAAAGTAAGTAAACAATTCTATCCTAAAACTATAACAAGCTCCTAAAATATCTCTATGATGCGTGGTGGGATTTCTATAGTAATACACTCCAATGTGCATGATACAATAATACACATTGGCGCATTTACACCTTAGGGGAAACTAGGTACTTTGAAGCACAACTATATAAAACCCTCATAGAAAGACACATGTAGGTTTTTGTGCTAAGCTACATGATTTACAATACTACATGCACCCATGTGTCAATATTGCATCATGCACATATTGAAACCCAAATATCAAAAAGGAATATCGATAAGACAAGGTTTGATATCCAAGGTAATGAGTGGATCCTTATATATTGAGACATTACTTACATTATAAAAAAACAAAAACTAAAATAAAATTAAAATTAATAAAAAACACCGTAATAAAAAAATACGCTAAGTCACAAAAGTAAAATATAATTGTGAAAGTATAAAGAAACTAAACACTTATGTCTAGGGTTTGTAGTAACAAAAACCAAAGGAAGCAACAACAAAGCTAGTGTTAACAACAACAACAGAACTATTGATAAGAAAAATAGGGTTTGTAGCATAGAAGGTGAGTCTTAAACACTTACATTTTGTTGAAATGAACCATAAATGTGCATAGGAGTAAATCAAATTTATAAGGAAATCATGAATCAAATGAGGGAAAATTTCTTAATAGGAGAAAATGAAGTTAGATCCCTAAAATTTCTTTGCAAATTTGTATGTAGCGCACAATTACCCATTACAAATCCTTCTCTTCAAAAACAATTATCCACTTCGATCTTTTACTTAGTATATATTTCTTGCAAAAGTTTACCCTCCAAATTTTGGCACAACAATGAAGTAACTTTTTATTTTTATTTATTTATTTATCTTTAACTCTCTTCAAAATCTTTTTTTTTTTTTTTTTAAACATGGATGNTTTTTTTTTTTTTTAAACATGGATGAAAAATATGTTATCTTTGTTTTTAAACTTTTTTGACATATGGTGGATCCTCCACTGTCAAGTGCATTAGTGCTCCATAAGACTGTAGATTCACCATAATAATATATATCAATCAAAATCTAAGTGTAAACATTCCATAAATAATATCTTGCATAGGTTTTTAGTTGGTGCATAAACAAATTAAGTGCACTAGTGTGTCTTGTATTAAATACTAAACCATTTCATCTAATATAAGTAGGTGTTTCAATAACTTAAAAAATTCTTTATAAAGTATATTTGAAGTGATAATAAAAAGTATTTCCTTGAATGAGTTAAACTTATGATAACCCTCATTTGACACTAGGACTAAAAAGCCATTGTTTAGACCCCCACTAGAAGTTGGAGACCCAAATTTAAAAAAATCAATGCCTTTTTTAAGATATCCCAAATTATAATATCCCCCATATAAAGAATCAAATGAATTGTATGCTACTTATGTAGATACATTTCGGATCATTCCCCCTGTTTTGGGATTCTTTTGGTCTCCAAAATGTGTAGTTTTGAATGAGAGAACGAAAGAATGAGTAAACTTTATCCCTAGACTATCATTTGGTCTTGGCCTATAGTTGAACCTTAAATCCTGCCTACTAAAGTTCTTATTGGCTGCTTCTAGTCATTCTCTTCTTCATTTGTATAATTGTGTCAAATGGTAATTCAACCTATGTTTCTTGGGCCATATCTTCAGTAGAAAGTAATATTTGGCCCTCTTCATCCTCGTCAACCATGCATGGCTTGTACAATTTTAATTTCTCTACATTTACTATTTATTTAATGTACATATAAGATGGAATATTTACTCTGTTATCATTGTTTCCTGCCTTCTCCAATATGTCAAAAGACTCGTATCTTAGGGATTTGATATTTTTCCCCAATCCTTGTAACCTTTCCTTATGAAGGTGTAGTCAAACTCTATCTCCTACTTAGAAATTATTTCCAAAATTGTCCTTATCATATTTGGTCTTGTATTTTGCTAGATACTTATTCATTTTCATTTGAACTTGTAAGCATGTTTCCCTTATCTTATCCCTGATATTTTTTGGCATTCAATGCATCACTTGAGGTTGTTGCACCTCCTTCAAGATTTCCATATGAAATATTCAATGTTGATGGTGGAAAATATCAAAAACAATTTCAAAAGGAAACTTACTAATAGATATGTGGACAACTATATTATAATAATTTTGTATGTAAACCAAATTTCCATGCCATGTTCTAGGATGATTTTGATTATAACCTCTCAAAAGATGAGAAAAAATCTTATTTACTACCTCTATCTGTCCATTAGTTTGTGGGTGAAAATAAATGGATTTGTTTATTTTAGTATCCAACCACTCCCACAATGAAGTCTAATATGATCTAAGGAATAAAGTATATATTTCAAAGAGAATGGTCCTTCAAACTCCAAAGCACCCCTAGACCCTTTCGATGAACAACCTTGTATCTTCTTTTCCTTTGATGGTATTATTACAAGATATCAAAACACACACCTTTTTGTACTTGTCTACTAACACCTATAGATAGTCATGTGATCCATCCCAAGGATCGATCAGAGCATTCGACCAGTGCACTCCTTAGTTAAATCTAAGTTTATCCTCCTATACACATGAATCAACTCTCAACTTAGTCGATTAACACATCCTTATTCAAGTATAGATCTACATCATGCATACCCATCAATGTTTTATGACTAAACATTTACATGTTAGATGGAATGGAATAGTTAGTAGATGTTAGGAAACTACCAATGATGTAGCAATGCATGTATGTTTACCCTCTTCTAGTCGTCAACTAGCAATAATTATATTTGACTCCCTTATTCCATTTTGTAACCAAATGTAACTTAAGTTAGTTTAAATGTAGTAGGTAGGGAACCCGAGAATCATTCAAAAAATGTATGAACATATGTATTATCATAGAGAAAACAATTCCTCTCTATAATATTTTTTCATTATTAGTTCATTTGAGTCACTATCTCATGTTAGGCAGGAAGTCATGTAAGTTCAAGTTGGACTATCATTTTTTAATAGTTCCTTATTTGTTTTTCCATTTCATTAATGACCAAACCTCAATATCTATTCAATCAAGTAACTAAAAGTTTATGTTGGCCACTTGGTCAAGTGTTTTTCTTAAATACCCCCACCTACTCAATCAATCAACCTTGGAGCTATATGCAATGTGAGAGACTCGTCCTTTTCTCAAGGGAGTTGTAGTTCAAAATTGTTTAAGTGTTTCTTAATTATATAATTTGAATAGTAAATAACAAAGGTGAATAATCAATACACCAAGGTTTTCCACTTGGGTTTCTTTGTTACCAATTCTTGGCTTACACTCTCAGGTGACTAGCATTTTTATTTTATTTTCAATCAATTCTCTTTTGTTATTTTGTAATTGGTTTTCATCAACAATGTAGATATTGTTATATTCTTCTACCATAACAGAGCTTGACTCATTCATTCAAATGTAGTGAACCTTAGTATATAAAAGACAAAACTCTTAAATTCATAATAACCAAATACTTCCACATGAGAATAAACAAAAGAATAGAGATAAAAGTCTTATGGTAGGGTAACACCATCAATTTCTCCTTATGGAAGTAATCACTCACAAATCATTCATATTACATTAAAATCCTCAACATATCCAATACAATGATACTCGTGTATATATATTATTGTCGAGTGAAATATTTGTTATCTATTTTGACATTAAATTGTCAACTTGGGGCTCGTAGGATTCGAGCTGCCAACACTGTATGTGTGGGTATAGAGCTCTAACATAGCCTAGCCTAACCTAATCTAATCTAATGCCAATAAACTCAAATAATGAAGAGCTTTACTTTAAATTTAGAGAGTAATCTACAACTATGAATGATAAATTCATTATTCTAAGTGAACAAATATTGAATAAAAGAAAACTATTTTCCTTTAAAAACAACCTATGTTCATGGACAATTAACTCATAAAGAAAACTATCGTTAATTTTTATTTATTTATAGTGAACTCTATTCTTAAATAAAAACTTACAATTATTCCTATCTTGCAGAGAATAAACACTAATCTACCTAACTGCAAGCAAGAAAAGCAAGAACTCACAATTATTTCTATCTTGTGGTGAATAAACACTGATCTATATAATTGAAAGCAAGAGTGTTGTGACAATATTCAAATGTGATGATTGTGTCTATGGTGTCAAATGACATCATGCTGGCATCTAACCACTAATGAAAATTCAAGTGGAATTAACTCAATGCTAACTTCTATAGAGAAATGTAGAGTATGGATAAGGTAGTCTATAGAAAGTTTTGCCATCATAAAAGAAAAATTAGGTGTTCTTGGAATCCATATGATTTACAAACATTGTGTAGAAGAGATTCAATCATCACTAATACTAGAAAATACTCTGTTCAAAATCACTAATTCAAGCAAATCTAACTAATACTAGAAAATACTCTGTTCAAAATCACTAATTCAAGCAAATCTATAAACCCTTAACTAGCACTAATTAGAAATCCTAATTCAAATTCATAACTAAAATAATAATGAAAATCAAAACTTGAAATTACAACTAGGGTATCATGGAAAATCATAACTCATAACTATAACTAGGATGTTATTGGAAATCATAACTCAAAATCCACTTCTATCTTATCATGCTGATGATAAAAGTAGGGTTAACAAGTCATGCATACCTACAAAGAGTACTTGAAATCAAAATTTAATAAATGAGCTATGTCTAAATAGATACTTTGTAGAGTGATTTACAACTTTACAAAACAAAGAGAAAAAGACATGACAACTTAAGTAAACAACTCCTAAGCAAGTAAACTACAACATGCAATCGAAATGTTATAAATCAAAATATCAAAAAATGAACATGTACATACACACATGCTTTGTGATACCCACACAATTCAGAAAATGAGCTGCAAATTAGAAGATATAAAGTGATATAAATTAAACAAGCAATCTGAAATTAAAAATATATACACAACAAATGGAATTTAAACAAGCAACTTCGAAACTGAAGAAATATGAAAGGAAAGTATACAGATGAAAGTATATACTGATATAATCAATCACCAAAACCACTAGTGGGTCCCACACAAGGTCGTGGAAATACTTCAATAGGAAAACACATTCACTAAGTTAACGCGACAGTGGTATTAATCATCAAAAACATAGTATACAACAAAATGAAGATAATGTCTATGTGTAAAATAAAATTTGTCCTCCTCTCTTCATGGTATAGGCAACCATATTTATAGATTTATACAGAGCTTGAGAGGTCGACCACTGGAAGGGTCGACAATCTCTAAAAACATAAATACATTAAATACATTTAACAGAAAGCATACTTTTTAACAGCCTCGTGCTCTACACTTAGTGGCCTCTGCAACTTCTCAAGTATGGATGTGTTGAGTTCCATAGATGGAAAGCGTAAGTGGGCACAAAGCCCATGTTCCCGATTTGCACATCAAAGCCCGCTGATATGCTAACCACCAACTCTTCTGCGCTCTGAGTGACGAATTGAGTCTTGGATGGAGTGCTGGATTGAGAGTTGGAGGGATGGATCAAGGACCACAAAATACTCTCAATCTGTCGACAATTTTAGGAAACAGCCCAAATGGGACCTAATTGGGCATATTGGGCACAAACCCCATGTGCCATATTTTTATGTTTCAACTTCAGCTTCCATAAAAATTGAGCTTGAAGTTATATTCCTGGAAAAAGGGTCGGATGAAGCTCCAGATGGAGGTTCGGATGAAGGAATGGATTGTTAAATCCACAAATTGTAATTACGCCCAGACATTAATTCCGAAACAACACTTGAATCCTTTGATATAATGTAAAAATAACTGTAATAATGTCATTATTACCTTTCTTAGATATCAACATGATGTTAAAAGAGATTAGGATAAACAAATTCTGAAAAGATGACAAGAAAATCCAAAATGCACTGATATCCTTGAGTTTTCATTTAAATAGATAGACTAGAGAGTGGTGAAAGATGATCAAAATAGGGGATCATCAATTATCTCATGATTATTCCTAGTGGCCTATGCTTACTACCCCTATGAATTATTACATTTATTACCCAACAAATTTCTAGTGGGCCTATTTATTACTCACCAAATACCTAGTTGTAACACCCCTCCTGGTGTCAACCTCCTAATTAAATTGATTGTGAAAAATGTGTAATAAAATGAAATTTGTATATTTATATGTTTTTAATCAACCTTTGTAAAATGCCTAAGGCTATGCAAAATCCCAATTATGGATTCTAGTTTGATATTTGGACTGCTTTGGTGAGAGAAATTTAAATCTAGGAAAGTGGTCAAATCCAAATTGAGTATTAGAATATCTCTGAATATATTCACAACTAGTACTAAAAATATAATTCTTCTACCATCTATTTTTTATACCAAAAAATGGCTCTTTCGAGGATATAACTTCATTCTCTCCTCTTAACAAATTTTACCTCCATTGATTCATGAATTCCTTATAATTTTGATTTGCTCTTATGAATATTTATGGCACATTTAAATAAAATGATTGTGTTTAAGACTCACCTTCTATGCTACAATCCCTATCTTTATTGTTTCTTATCTCTAGTTGTTTTGTTGTACCAAACACTAGCATTTTTGTTTCTTCCTTTGTTTTTCTTTAATTGCAAACCATGGTCATAGGTGTTTAGTTTCTTTATACTTTTACAATTATATTTTTCTTTTGGGGATTAGGGTATTTATTGGCTTCAATTAATATTTTATGTAAATAATGGCTCAATATATAAGGGCCTACTTATTACCTTGGATTCCAAACCTTGTCCTATCAGTACATTTTTAAAATTCAGGTTTCATAATGCGTATGATGCAATATCAACACATGGGTTCATTTAGTATTGTAAAGCATTTAGTTTAGGACAAAAAACTACATGTGTCTTTGTGTGAGGGTTACATATACTTGTACATCAAACTACCTAGTTATATTATTATGTCAGGCACTACAACCCTCCATTTCCTTTGTATTTCACTTGTAATTACCTTTTAGAAATGGAGACCCTTTTATTTTTGACTTGATAAAGAGTCCTCCAACAACATATTTTATTAGATCTAAACTCACTCCCTTTTTTTTTACCCTTAATTCAATCCTCTTCTCTTAGAAAGAAAAGACACTCAGAAAAAATTATTTGAAAAATATGATTGTTTCTTTGTTGGCAAAGTTAAATGAAACTCCTCTGATGTACATCGGAGGAGTTATCCTCAACCCTTCCAATGTACATTTGAGGAGTTCTCCCAACTCGGTCGATGTACCCTTTTGATTTAACTCGTATCCCTCCGACGGGACTTTGTTACTCAAGTTGATTTAAAATCCTCTGATGTCATCAAAGGAGTTAATGTAAACTCCTCTAATGTCATCCGAGGAGTTACCTCCATCCATTCCCCCCAACCAACATAATTTGTTTTAAGTTCTCTGATGTACATCATAGGACTTTCCACGAAGTCCTCAGATGTACATTGAAGGAGTTTCTTTCATCTCCTCTGATTTTAAAGTTGGTCACCCACATTTAATGCGCTAACACCAAAGTTCATAAATATACCATCCCTCATTTTTATTTTTCCTTTGAGTGCTAGTGAGAGGAAGGTGGATCCCAGGAAAATACTGCATCGAGCCCTCATTCTCTCATTACTCAGCCTCTCAAAATATTCCATGTGGTGGTATACTTCTAGGTAAGCCCCAATGCATTATTTGCAATCTATGGTTAAGTTTTTGTCATTCTCTAAGGTATGATATATATTTTATCAAACTGGGGAATCCAAGGTTTTCCTCCCCATGACCTCTACTAGCTTCCCCTCCATATACCACCCTCCTACAACCCTACACCTTCATTACTGGTTTTTTGATTACCACCTTTTCCAAAACCTAAATTGTTCTCCCTCTATTACCATTATCTGATGACACTGAAGATACAAATATTTATAGAAATATTTTCAAGAAAAAGGCATTCCTACCATATTCTACATGCTCAAATTCGAATCCCTTTGAATAAGGACCTCGAAATCGACTTACATCAAGCCTCACAATAACACTCAATAGAAGACCTTTCAATGAGGTCAATTTTTCCTCTGATAAAATGACCTTAAATCCTCTGCTAATATGGATTTCATAGTCCTTTCCCTTAATGCTTCCAATAACATCGGAGGATTTCGCGGTAACTCGTTTGATGTGACCAAAGGAGTTACTCGGAACCTCTCTGATAATACAATGGAAAACTTTGAGCTAACCTTGGTGATGTGCATCCAAGCACTTGCCATTAACTCCTCGAATTTTCATCAAAGGAGTTGGCATTAAATCAGTCAATAACACATCAAAGCCTTTCGAAGAAACTCTGTGGATGAATTTCATAGTCTTTCACATGAAATTTTTCGATCAATATTGGAGTACTTGTTAACAACTCCTCTAATTTGCATTGGAGGAGTTAAGTTAGAAGCCTCCAATTTTTCTTTTTGAATTCTTCCCCAAAGCTTCACTAGGTTGTTCACCATGCCCACCATTACTCTCTCATCTTCAAATGATGTCTCTCCACCCAACATTAACACCATTGATTCCTCAAGTATGGATTTTAAGAGGCTTAAACAATGTTTTTCTAAATGCATATGACAGTTATGATTTTTCTCACATTGTATCCATTTTTTACTCCGCAGGTACAAACATGTCTCCCAAAAGGAAGGCGGCCAACAAGACATCCATTGTCGAAGATTTTGGCAATGGAAAATAGATTGAGGATGAACCTGAGGTATCCAGTCCTATTTGTGATGACACCACTGGTATCCTAGAAAAATAAGGAGAAACAATCAAATGGGGAGAAGTATACCAAATGTTCAAGAAGGAAAACTATGCCACTAACACCGAGGATCGGGATGAGTTAAGAGTCTTAAAAAACATCAGAAAATCAAGGATATTTAAAGTTGCAACCCAAGCTGTCATTTTTCCAATCACCGACACAATCTCATGTATCCTAAAGTATATATACCTAGTAAAGACATGTTTGCAACGCTAGAGGAGATCCAATAGAATATTTCTAGACTGCAGACTTAACAAAAAAATGTCATCTTGAGAAAGGAATGAATAAGATAGACAAAAATATGCTTGTTGAATTCAAGCACACCGCTAAAGAATTGTGCCCCAAGTGGTACAAACTAGACAAGCAGCTCAAACACAGACCTGAAGGAGGCTACCCTATGACCTCTTTAAGGAAGCCATACCAATACATGGTGGCCATGTTATGTTGAATATATATAGAAGAAGACACATCCCAATTATCTTTTTCATATCTGCCATTAATCTACTGCTGTGCATATGAGGGGGGATCATTCAAATAGGGTGATATATTATATGACAATCTAGCCAAACTATCACAGTTGTCTCTGAATTCCAACCAGGGAACTTCCTCAGTTTCCACATGGCTCCTTTATATGATTTCATATTCTGATCTACTCCATTGTGCATGATAGATAAATAAATCACGATAATCAAGAGATTTGGGGATTGGTTCCTCTTAGAACATGGCACATACATAGGAATATATGATTCCATGAAATCTCCTCACCTCCTCCCATTATTTGTGCCAGATAGACTGGTTCTCCAAGAAGTATCATACCAAATGGTAATCCACAGAGTGGGACGAGCTTTGTATCGAGCCAAGAAAGATATATGGCAACCATTGTCACTCTACATCAACAATTACTTCTTCTCAAACACCAAAAAAGTGCAGGAAGAAGTGAATACCCTACTATCCTATCACTTTGGAGAAGAAATATTTAGAGTACATGATCCGAGAGGGGTTGTAAAAGAATATTTATACAATATAGGCCTTCGATGGAAATACATGACAGAAATCTGCAATGAAGAAGAGGTGCACCAAAATTTACGTACTTATGATGAAGTGATATTCAATAGAAGAGGCCAACCCATAGGTAAAATTGCAGACGAAGAAAAGGAAAAAGAGGAATCCAAAAGGAAAGCAACAAAAACAATAGAGGAGGGGTCATCCCCCCCTTCAGCCTCAATATGTTCAGTTTCAACAGAAGAAGAGGAAGCCATGTTAGACAAGAAAATGAGAGAATCAACGACATTGACAGATGGATTGTAGAGAATCCTAATTCACCGACCAAGCTATATTGACTATTAACATCAGAAAGGAAGAAACATTTGTATGCATTGGACCATTTCCAACAAGAAGGGAAAAAAGTAGATACAGAGGTCACTAAATCAATGGAAATATGCTCAAAGGTACACAAAACAACATAGGAATTGATTAAGGGTAGCTGAATACCTCATATAGATGAGCTCAGTAAAAATCTAGTAACAGAATAGGTGGTATATGAGGTGCACGATAACACAAATTGAAGAAAAGCAGTCGTCGAAGAAACCACCACAATTTACACAAATCTAATAAAGTAGAATATCCTACAGCCTGTAAAATTGCACACCATGATACAATCATTCATGACAACATTGTTAAAATATATGAGCACCCTTGAAGACAACATTGCCATGCACAACACAACACTAGAACAACTAGCCTACCGAGGGATCAGATCTCTGTATGATCACCTAGAAGTATGGATTGCATACCTTAACGAGAAAAATCCTTGAATGAAGATGAAATAGTGGCCATAATTTGTTACCACCTGTTTCTTTTTTTGTCTTTTCCCCTACGGACTCTAATTTTTTCTTTATTGAGCACTTGTCACTAGGAAAATGGATACCGTAGATTTTTTGTAACAACTTCTTTAAAGAAGAATACAAAGATTCATGCATGATTTACAAACTATGGTATAAAATACGGAAGATGCCCATTTTGTAGGGGCTCTTCAAGTGATGTATAGACCCAAGAACTAATTCAAGAACTTATACTTTGTTAATGAATATTGAGAAAAGAACTAATTCAAGAACTTATACTTTGTTAATGAATATTGAGAAGCCCTTAGGGCCAATTTTCTAAAGAAAGAAGGCTTATTTGTGATGTTTTCTTGACTATGAAATATTTCGAGTAGAGATGTATGTTGTTCACATAGACTGTAAGAATACTTGTTTTCTTATGGATTAATCTTATGCACTCTATGTGATTTTGCAGTTTTAAGTATAATTTTGCATATCATTGTTGAGTTTTTAACGTATGCATTGATATCATTTAGACTGTTATGGTTGCAGATATGGAGTATCGAGAGACCACATGACTAGCAATGTCCACTTTCACATATGGAAGCCTTCTCTATCACCACATTTTGGATCCATTGTCAATGCATCCACCACACCAACTAGTTTATGGAAGGCAGATGGGTCTTGCTCCATGTGGTACAAGTCAGGTATTGTGGCAGTTAATCACCCTAATAATTGATGCATTTAAACATGTTGTATTTAACCTACTTTTGATTATATAACACATGCTTGGACATTACTCTTTTGACCTTATTTCACCTTGGTGAGTTTCATGGATTTTCTAGTAAGTGGCCAACCTTTGGAGGGTTATCATACCATTACCAACCATAATTACCACTTTATGCTCATTTCACTCCCATCATATTTCCCTCTTCTAGTCCCTTTGACTTTAGTGACCCAAGAAGGGTGTGTATCTCATTTCATGGGAAGAAGGGGATGAAGGACCAAGGGGATGGTTTCTAGCAAATGATAAGATCCTAACACATTAACCTCCTAGTTTATCACCAAGATATCTCGAGGAAAATGAAATGTTTATCATAAAAAAATAATGGGACATGTAAAATAATGACTAATAACAAAATTCCAACCAAGGAGGAGCATGTGTGGGCATTGTTTTGCTTAGGTATAAACCCCACATGTATGTCCAACTTTGGGAAGCATGATGTGACCAGGGTAGAGTCAAGGTGGGCACAATTTTTCATGATTAGGTAGAATCCCCACCTTGGCTTCAACCCAAAAACATCCTAAAATAATAAAAGTCAATAAATTTGATTGGAAAAAGGTTGCATTGAAGAAGAAGGTGCAACACACCCTCTACAAAGGCACCCATAAATGAGATAATAGAAGAAGGTGCAACACACCCTCTACAAAGGCACCCATAAATGAGATAATAAGAGCCCTTGTATGTCATGAAACTCATTGACCTATGAAGTTTAAACACCTACTACATCAACTTGAATGGGAATCCTTGGAAGCATCCCCTACTTGATGGTCTTGGTCTACCCAATAGAACTTCTATGATACCCCTCCCATGCCTAAACTTGGTCAATTGTATAGGGTCTTGGAGCATTTGTTTATTTTGATGAGGTATTTTTTATGAACATGTTTAGGTGTCTTATTTATTAGATTTGGTTTTCACTTTCCATGATATTTGGACTTAAGATCCTTGGAGGGTGTGTCTATTTGTTTTTTAGGACCTTGTTTGGTGGACCATTTTGGAGGAACAAGCCTAGCTTGGGATTCTATGGGGGTTGAAGCCCACAGGTTGGATTCCAAGGGCCCACATGCCGAATCATGATGAATTGCCTTTGGAGGCCTATAATACACCTTGGAAAACCTCACCATGCTCTCACAATCCAAATGTTTCACTTTGAATACATAAAACATCACATTAAGGGGCTTGACATCATGATTGAGGGGCTTGAGGTGGTGATGAGGAAACATTGCATGATTTAGAGGAAGGATGTCTTGAGACAAGATGAAAAGAAAAGGATTGAGGACACATAGGTTTTGGAAGCCTAGATAACCCTTCTCCAACCCCAACGACTTATCCCAAGTGCCAAAATGTGGCCTCAAAGGAGGTTGACCTCACCTCTTTAGGGTTTTCTTTGTGCAAATTTAAATTTTAGTTGAATTGTTTAGTACTATTTTTGTAAAGGGGAAATATTAGGGTTTTTGACCCCTATATTGTGGTTTGCCATAAAATTATGAGAGAAAACTATGTCTAATAATTGTTTTATAAACAAAGCTCATTTGTATCTCATTTGAACATAGCTCTCCCTTTGCAGAAGGATGCTTAGCTGAATTTTTCGCTACTCTTGGAGCATTTCATCTCTCTTTTAAAATTGTTATGTTTTTCTCTTGCTATTGATGGATAAAAGTGGTGATCTATACTTGGAGGATTTTTCACATGCTTGTTGATGGAATTTTATTGGTTAGTTAGGGTTTGATCTTGCATTTATTTGGAATTGGTAAGGAAATTCTGCACTTGTTGTCTAAAATTATTTCTTCTTCCATAATTGTTAGTGGATGAACCCTTGGATGAGTATAAGGGCATACACCCTCCCCAAGATTTCATTTATTTGATTGTGAAAGCTCATTAATTGCAAGGTTTCTTGGAGAAATACAAGGACATATACCCTCTAAGTTCACCTTTGTTTGTTTCACAAACCCTCGAGAGTGAAAGTGCTTACACCATTAGGTTCTTTTTGGATCAATATCTTACATCCAAGGTCATATTTTTGCATAGGGATTTCCTAAGAGAAGAAAAAGGGCTTACACCCTCTTAGAGTTTCCTAGTGGACCTAGCTTGCCTTGGGGAGTAAGAGGATTTATACCCCCAAGGACTTAGTCTAGTCTTCATTTTATTTGACCCCACAACCCAATAGTAAGGCACTAATAATTTTTAATTTGCATTGGAGAAATAAAATTGTTGCATTGGGATACATGAAAACACGAAGGAATCAACTTGTTCAAATATTTTTATTTCCTTGATGTTCTAGGCTTGATATTTACCCTAGGGAATATCAATTGGGTAAGTGTTTCTTATTCCTATTATTTATGCTACAACCATCAGGGATGCAAAAAACTCTCTTTTTCAAGCTCAATTTCTCACTCTTTTACCATTGGAATTAGTTCAAAAGTTGTTATTATTAATCTACTTGATGTTAGCTATTGTTGGGCAATATATTGGTTGAATTTTTGGGGTAAAAAATGCTGCTATAGAAAAACACTACTACAGCCACTTTAATGTCATAAATAAAATTGGAAAACTTATCGTTGCAGCCATCTAAATACTACTAAAGTTGTGTAGTCATATTTTATGCTTCATAACTCAACTAATCTTTGATTTTCTAAGTGGTTTAATCTATAGTAGTTACCTGATTTCATTGTTGATATACATCTATGTTTACTGCTGCAATTGGGGTTAGAAAAATTAACTTTTTTTTCCACCTAACATATGTTGTGCACAAATGGTTTTTATTGTGTCTCGGGAAGGTACAAACACTCTCATTAGGTACCCAAGGACTTGGAAACCTTAAACCTTTCCTGATACTCATTCTTAATCCTTCTTCCATATAGTAAACTAACCTATAGGAGATTTCATTCATACATCTCAATTTCCTATCATTTCACCCTAGTGTCACTAGGATTCCTCCTTGAGGTGATTCTATCATCTCTAAAGTGACGAGAATACCTTACTAAGGTGATAGTGGGCACATGTTCTCAAAGTTGTCACCATTTTTATGGTTGGGTTAGGCTTTTCCCAACCTACATCTTGTGCAATAACATTTTGGTGTCCACAGAGGATTTTGAATCCTCTTTTGAACCCCAATGACACTTTGGCAAGCTACTCCAAAGACTTTTCCCTGACTTTCTTGGTGACTCCACCTAAAGAATGTTCCCTTTCCACACTTTATGAGCTCTTCTTGAAGCTTATCTAGCGAATCCACCTTCCTAGAACCCACTTTTCCTTGTTTCCCCTTTCCATCCTTTGATGACTCTTGATCTCATATGGCGACTCCATTCAAGTGTCTTTTTAGTCTATGGAAATATGGAACCATGGGATGAACCCTCATATATAACTTGTTATTCCTTGAAGATGGAACTTTTATAGATGGAAAATAAAAAAGATGCAAATAAATTTGATGAGAAAATGATGAATCGTATAAGATTGTTGTTTCCTTCCCTTGAAAATGAAGAAGTACTTGAAGGACAAGCATATGAAGAAAATTACCAAGAAGATCTAGATAAATTTTCTCATGTTGAATATATGGATGATACATTTGATGAAGATGAAGCGCTCGCATCTTCCCTTCCACTTGATGAAGATGTCCATGCCTTTACTACTCCTGCACATTGTTACAAGGACAATACTCTATTTCTAGGGGAAAATCACAACAGACGGAAATGATTGCAGAAATAAACTCTATTCTCAAGTATGATATCTAAACAAAGATGCCAGAAAAACAAGATAAAAGGCCTACCTTGTCCAGACATTCGATGAAGTCCATCATTGAGCACTTGACCGAAATAAATATACCTGCAGCTAGTCCTCAACAACCAAGCAAAGAAATCATATGGTGATAATATATGATGTTAGCACATTCAATAGCATAACCCATTAAAATACATAACAAATACACCCATGGAATAATAATTCAAATATTTGCAAGATATCAATTGGACGGAAAAAGAGTATTTCTATTAATATATGATCAACATAAGTGAATAAGTTACAGACTTCTGTGTCAGCACGGTTTGGAACAAAGAAACCAAGTTCCTCCTAGCTAGGCCTCCACCACTTCAATCTTCCACCAAAGGAAAGCTCATGTAAGAGAGACAATGGAGTTCTCACTCAATAATTAGGGAAGAGCTCGGGGGTTGAACATTGTGTTTAGACTTAAATGATAAAGGGATGCAAACTCAATGTGAAGTTAATAATTCCTCCAAAGTAACTTTGCTCTCAAATTTGAATTCTTTCTCATCTTTTCCATAGCTCAGAATTGGCCCATTTATAGCCATCAAGTGGAATGGAAGGGACGAGTCTGAACGTTTCCATTATATGGAAGGCCAAGGATCATTGATCTCTTGTTGTGACATGGAAAACTGACACCATTTTTCATTTTTGGTCACAAATCCTGATGTACGTGGGATATAGTGGTGCAACCTATGTATACACATGTTTTATAGTAGGCAAGGTATGTATATGTGGAAAAAATGTATTTTTAGCTCTGGGATTTGCAAAAAGGGATGAAAAGTCTGCATAGGGAAATGGAAAAAGGCCCTCTATGCAGTATTGCATAGGTTGAGCCAAATCTTGCTATAATAGATGCCCCCTAATGTGTGAGGTCAGAGGAGTATCTGCAATGGCTGAAATACATTATAAAAACCTAGAAGTGGAGTGATGGGGAACCCGCTGGAAGAACTAGTTTCTCTTTACAATCTGTATTGACTTTGCATACACGGATGACAATTTGAATTACACTATAGATCCATGTTAAAATATACCAAACAAATGTTTGTGGCCATGAATAGGAAAATACAAATGAGGTTACATGCCAAAGGTTGTCATAGTCATGAACAAGGCCCAGTAAAACTAGTGTCAAAATCAATTTGAAGATATATGTATACAATGGAGTACAATCTAATCTCCCATGATCATTGAAGTCACATAAGTACTGGTCCAATGAAAGATAGCAACATCTCAAGAAAGTTGTAACTATGAACTGATGTATTCAAGTCTTCTACATAATCCACCGAAGGTGTAAATCTACGTCATGTGAATAAAGGAGTTGAGGTCGAACACAATGAGACTTTGTTTGATTACCAGTCATTAAGGTATATCGTTAACAAATGCGAGACAACCTACCGATAATCAAAGTAGGTATAAAGGCACCGATTACATTCTTAAAAGTGTGAATAAATGTGTCGAGGTCGAACACTTGAAGAATCCATTGATCAGAAGACGTTGATGTATTCCCAACTATCGATGGTAGGAGAACCTTCCACTAATGACTGCAAGCCTCTAGGTACTTATAGGACTATAGGTCTCCTTTCCAGAATAGATGGGCTGAAGTCGATGGAAGGAGACCCGTTGAAAGGAGACCATTGAGGCATCTCTCATAATTCAGCATGAGGTACAAAGCAGGATCTTGATGATTTGGAGGAAATCAGATGAAGAACATGTTCACGAACCAACAACCATGTGTGTTTTTTATGTGTGCCAAATGCAAATGATACACGAAAAAAGACCCTTTGAATAGCATCCAATAAAGAAAACTATTGACAAAGGTGAGGAAACCACCAATAAGGCTAATGGAATCCAGGACAATGCATGAATCCCAATGTGTGAATATATTTACTATCATCAAACATAAGGGAAACCCCCCAGTCAGCGACCGATGATGAAATGCCGACCGCTAGGTTCAAGGTTACCTACCAATGATGAAAGTAGTACCAAGGTGAAAGATAGGACTACAAACTCATGTAATTATGAGACATATTGAGGTTATGGTCGACATGCAAAGTCAAGTGTTCTGAGGAATGGTTGACACAGGTTGATAGACATCCTTTGAACAAGATCATGAGACATATGAAAGATTCTGGAAGCATAGAATCAATGATGAAACTTTTTAATGCATGAGGCACCAATCAAACTCTCCATAGGGATTAGAAGAGTAACCAGTCAAGGGAGTAAACTATAAGTAACAAGATTATCTTCCTAAGGTGATGCTAAACCCAAAATTTTGATAACACGTGGACTCAAAAGTTTTGTGCTCTATTCAAAGGTGACACGATTGTTGCCAATATAAGATAATATTCTTTTCCCGCCCGTCTTTTTTGGATTTTTCATAGTCAAATGAATGCTAGAGGAGGAATGTTTTTTTTTTTGGAACATACCTATGCTCAATGCAAGGAGGTGCATGCAGGAGATGGACACTTGGGGGAATGTTTCCTCTTGGGTATAGGGTGACAAGCTACAAAATATATAAGAAAGGCTCTTCCTGGCTAATGATGCAAACTCCTGAGGTGATAGGCTTATAATGAGAAAGAGAGAACCGACAATAGGCTCAATATTGCAAGCAAGAGAATGAGATGCAATTGCAACTTAATGCCAAAAAATGTCATTTTTCATAATCTTAGTCTACTTGGTTTGAAAAAGAGGTAAAATTACACCAAATAGACGTCCTTTCAAATCCAATTTACAAGTGTGAAAGAGACAAGTTCACTTGACAATCTTTTCACTTTTTGAGAGAGTCGAAAAAGAGCTTAAACCAGACTCATTGAGAGTCCTACTTGTTATAGGTCAGCATGCTTATGAGTAAGTCATGTATTAACTATAAGGGACTCCCAGTCCTACGGACAAAAATATCTGCATGGGCACCGAATGGCGCAGAGGATCTAACTAGGGCACCCATGTTTGGTAAGTCTCTACCATTCAATAATGACACTTCTAATTGCAGAAAGAAGGTTTTGTGTCGCTACTAAATGGGTTCGTACATAAGGCATATGGGTTGAAGTCATAGGATGATGCAAGTGAGCACAGCAAATTGATGACATGTCCTATATGCTGGTTGAAAAAAATTGTTGGATAACATGGCACTAAAAACTGCAAGAATCCTTCGATAAAACCACCAAACCCAATTCCATCCACTGTTGTATTAGTCCATTAGGCCAAAATATTAGTAAAAACTATGTAAAGTGGGTAAAAGTTTCTACAAATAGTAAAAAAAACCAATTTTACTATATCATTTGTATTTTTTACCCAAATAGTGCATTTTGNNNNATTTTTTACCCAAATAGTGCATTTTGGACCAAATTTCCCCCGAATTTCAACTGCTGATTGTGGGAGCACGAGTGACGGAATCAACAATCGTCTGGACTAGGTAATTCATCTTGTTCCTCTCTTTATTTATAGTGGATTAAAATTTGTAATTGTGTCTCCTTTTTTGAGCATTTTAGGGTGCAACATAGAAACTAGGTTATACATAGGTTATAGATCATCGGGTCGCGTATACACATACCTATACACAATTGTTTGCAAAACAGCCAGCATATAAGCATCCATATACGTGACTATGTAAACTGTAGCTCACGTACAAGTCCACGGATATGGTTTTTAAAATTTTACTAACTCAAGAAATGGTTTGAATCTTATAGGTTGGTGCTAGAGTGGAGAAAAAGAGACCATGAAGAGGTGTATGTTGCAGTGGAGAGAGATCCAGGGGCTCAAATGGCCTTAAAAAGATGTGGGATATACAATTTTTGGGCTCTTAAAGGTATGAGGGCTCAAGTGAGACTGCTTCAGCTGCTAGTGAACTACTGGCATACGGATACTGAGACCTTCAACCTTGATGGACTACCATTGAGGATTGAATTTGAGGACATATACTTCTTGACAGGATTGTCATGTTGGGGTGAGGTGGTCAACCTCAAAGCCCGGGGAGCCAGGAGTGGCATGAACATAGAGGATTACATAGCTAGTCATTGCATTGCAGGGACCGAGAAGGTAGGGAGCCAACTCCTGATCAGAGCGATTAACAATCTAAGTCTCAATATTGTTTTCCTAGTGTTGACACGAATCATAGGGCCAGTCTCTTTGCACCAGGAATCAAGGCCACTTATGTTCTATTCAATGGAGTTATTGCAACCCACGGTTTACGAATAGTGCACTTCATTGTTGGACAACATGAAGAGTCAACTGACAGACTACAAACTAGGTAGAAAGAAGAACTTCAGGTTTGCGTCTATCATGTGTAGTTTTTTCTTTGAGCGGGTTCCAGGCTTGGGCCCTAGAGTTGAGATTGTTCCGACTGGACCTCGCGATCTAGCCATGGCATGGTGGACCAAGGTGATGAGGAGGTAGGGAGGTGGTAGGGTTCCAAAACCCTACAATGATGATTTTTTCTACCAGTGGAGTTGGCAGGTGATGGCTCTGTGATCCAGAATTGGATCCAGGAGCCTGACAAGGCTCAAAAAGGTTCAAAAAGGCTCAAAAATGAAAGTGCTCAGAATTTGATGAAACCAATGCCATTGCGTCTGTCTCATTCTCCCAATTTCAGCCATATATTTACTTTCTCAAAACAGACTCCATATGTGAAAAATATCGCATCATAATCAGATTCTTCTATGGCAAAAGTCAATGGTCAATTGGCAAATGAATAAGTGCCACATGGCCTAGAAATGGGCAGACACATGGAACTTCACTACTGGTTGGCATGTAAAAGGTAAGTGGGGGTCCATGGGATTCAAACCTCTGACCCATGGCTAACTCCAACTCTTTGGTAAAGCCCTATTACCAACCTACCAAAGCTAAATTGATGAAAAA
>CBVK0100184017.1:8765-21641 GCA_900067695.1 Picea abies
CAGGAATTTGTGCCAGACCTACCACTAGGTCTTTAAGCATGCCTATGCATTTGATTTTTCTTAAATCAAAAGAATAGAAGTCACCATAGGGCCTTGTGATTTCAAGACTGAGATTCTCCATAATTACCTTTGGCATCACATTGTGGGAAGCTCCAGAATATAGCATACAATTATGGAGTAGGTGGTCAAACAAGGTTAACGTGATATAAAAGGGGGCCACAGTGTCTCTCGCACCTTCGAAATGTGGACCAAAGACTATGTTCGGCTTGTCATATTCTAAGTTGATGACATCGGCATGGCTTTCATCTTCGGAAAAGGTAATCATCTTAGTAATTTGTTTTCTGTATATGGGATTTTTATCTAGTTCAACAAGGGGAATAGGAATTTTGATTTTATTTATTTTGTTTTCCAGATTAAAATTTCCTAGGGCCTTGTTGTTTTCTATGTTCGAGGCCTCCATTCCTTTCTTTTCATCTTTTCTTTGTGGTGTGGACTTGTTTTCATTTACAGGAGCCTGTGTCTTCACAACGAGTGTTCCTACTGGCTTCGACTAGATAGGTTGTGTGTTAGCGGTGTGAGTTTTTGCAGTATGTTTGTCAGCAACTTTCGGAGTCACCTTATCCGTTTCGCCCCTTGGCAAGATCTTTTTTATTGGAACAGTTGGGATACTTTTGTTCATAGGTCTTAAATTATATTGTTCCTATAGTTTGGCTATAATATCATCTACGATACCCTGATAGGCCAAATTTTCAGACGTGTCATTGTTAACATTGTCTTCCGATGTAATTTCTTGATTTAAGGATTTTTCATAATCTTGTCTCGATAAATAAGGTGATTTATTATCATCGCCAAGATTATTAATATCCTCACCAATATCTTCAAAATATTCAAAATCTTCCTCTCTAATGAAATTTTCACTTTTGAAGGGGGTTGGGATTTTTTGATCTTCATTTTTAATTATTTTCTGTGGGGCCTGAGGATCAAGATTCCTTCTAAAATCCTTCCTGGGTAAATTATCTCTCTTTGATTTCTCTAGTTCCATTTTTGAGATCTTATTTTAAAGTTCTTTGATTACCCTAGCCATCTCGTCTATTTTATCTCCCAAGGATTTCCCCGATCCTGAGGGTCCACCTTGTTCTTTGAATTTCCTATTTTCTTTGTTCTCGATTTCTATTTTTTATTTTAATTTCCTTGATGCCATCATGTTCTATTCAATCTCAAGATAATCATCTTGCATTTTCGTGAGATCTATTGATCTCCTTTCTCTCAATAACAAGGCGAAATTGGGATCAAAAGAGCCAACAAAAGTCACCTTTGTTGCGGGTTGTGAAGGTTTGACCTCAACCGGGATTTTATTATACAACTTGTTGAACCTTTGTGTGAATTCTAGAACCAATTCTGATTTTTTCTTTCTAAGGGCTCCAAATTCAGTCAGGTAGTAGAGGTGGTCCTTCCTCTCTCCCCATTTTCTAATAAAAGCACTTTCAAGTTCCTCGTAAGAACTTAGAGATCTGGCTACTAAGGATCAGAACCAAGTCCTCACCTGTCTTTTGAAAGTCTGAACAAGGAGTCTAGAATAGACATCTTCATGTTCTATTCCGAGGATGTCAGCGAATTGGTCAAAGAAGTTTATATGTTCTTGGGCAGTCAAATCTCCTTCCCCTGTAAATTTCAGAAGGCTTTTCATATAATTTTCAGGCAGATCATGTAGGGGAACTAGGAGGACAAGGGGAGAATATCTAGCATCTAATTTAGTGAAGATTCCAGGAATTGGTACTTGACCACCTGCTGGTCCTCCTGGGGCACCACCTCCAGCTCCAGCACCTCCTTGTGTGGCCATTGGTAGATTTGAGGTTGAAGCTCGAAATGCGTGAGGAGAATATTCTTGGAAATCTGGGGAGAAAACCTCAGGAAAAGAGAACATATCGTATGAGAGGGGAAGTGAGACAGATCTTTCAAGTGTTTCTGAAATGTTCAACTGCATAAAGTTAGGAAGACAAATGGTACGTATGGGTAAAAAGACTTGTCTAAGTGATCTTCGTGATTTTAAAATCTTTTCTGGATTAGAGATTGGCGAGGTCTGCTTGCTATCCAGGATCTTTCTGGTGTTCTTTCGGCTAATATCTAGTTTACTTATCATGGAGTCACCAAGTGAAAAATAAAGGTAGCCTTAGAAGGTTTTCTATCCTTGTTCACTATCAAAGAAAGAAAGTGTCAATGTCATTCTTCCCAGGGAAATGATTTGTTTCTTCATTCCATGGAAACGGTGCCAAAACAATGTTGTTCCTGAGTTTATACTTTAAGGCTATAAATTATACAATCAAAGCATCTGTAAAGGTAAAGGTAATTAAAGGATAAGAATCAAAAAGATGGGTAAAGCAGAATCAATTTCTCAACTGTCTCTATCTAGCTTCTCGTTGTTCTTGGATGCTAATATCCCTTTCAATAGCAACCCATGAACATTCTAATTCGGCCCGGTTAGTTGTTGTTTGTAGAATAGTATTAAATAGGTTTAAAGCAATACTAGTTTGATCTTAAAGACCAGGTTCTATGTTGGGTTGTCTGTTATTTGGGACAGTCATGGGGAGTAAGATTTTATTTAGTTGTGAAAGAATTTGATAAATTGCTACTTCGGTTTTTTTAAAAGATGAGAATATGAAAAATAGTTTTGAAATTCAAAATAATAACATAAATACAGTTGAGGCCATTTACGGGACTTGAAACAATTTGAGAATTGTAAAATAACAAAGAAATATTACTGTAAAATATGAGGCTTTAATCACGAAAGAATCTCATATTATAACAGGAAATAAGGAAGAAAATGAGATTTCTAATGAAGCATTAAATATCATGGTTCAAATGATCTACAGGTCTTAAAATTACTGGTAGCAATTTCAAAGGAAAAGTTGTAAATAATTTGATAACCAAATCAATCTAGATTATAACATATATATAAAATAAACTTCAAATTTATCATTCATTAGAAAGACATTGAAAGAGAAACATAAAAAAAATATGGTAAACAGGGTTAAGGAACACATAGCTACAAGTTGGCAGGATTCAGAATCTTATCTGTATCGTATATCACAATGGATTGGAAAACTTTCTTACAATTGGCTCTCTCCAAAAACCAAAAATCCCTTTCTCAGTGCTCTCAAGATATATTTATACATGATCATCAAATATTTTCCCGTTGGTGATTAACCAACTTCCTAATACTACAGTTACATGGATGAATCATGTCAAACTGTTTACATTTCTTTTCTAATTTCTAATGATGAAAATATTCAAAAGAGTACTTTTATGTTTGTGTTGATGAACTTCCTTCTTCTGCCTCAAGACAATGAACACATTTTCCCAAAAACTTCACCAAAACTCTGGAAACATCTGGTATCTCTTTTGCCTCAAATATGAAAAATCTTTTCTGTAATTCGGGCAAGCGATATTCTATTATCTTCCTTGTGAACTTAATAGTTTGCAACTTTAAGTTCAGTATCACCATCCACTTGTCTATTTTGGAGATATTGATTACCTTAATTTTTGAGATCTCTACCTTCATTTCCTCCAAATCTTCCTTGAACCTTAGCTGGTGCTTGACAATGTTAATCTCTCCTAATAACCCAGGACAGTCATTTTTTCCAATATTCAATGAAGTCTTTTCTAAGAGATCAAAAATCCCTTGACAATCATCATTGAAATCTCTGGTTATTCTTTTATTTTTGGCCAGGTCTGCTTCCCACACTTTGAGTATTACATCTCCTTTAACTTGTTTTGAAATGGATAGTTTATGAATCTTTCCAACCTCTTCCTTTGTTGAAAGGGCTACTGCTTTTTGAAAAGTTGTTCTGGCCGCTTTCACTTCTCTTTCTTTCTGGAGAACATTCTCCAAATATTTATTTGTTTCCTGAAAGTAATTCTGGATAACTTCCAGATTTAAAAATACTTTCTGTTGTTCCTCTTCTATTTTCAAATGTATTCCCAATACTTGAGCCTTGAAAATTTCAATCTCTACTACTTGATTTGAAATAGTGCAAATTGTATCTCGTAATTGTTTATTTGCTTCTTCCTGCTTTAGGACCTGTGCCTGGGTGACCTGTATTACCTTATTTGCTTCCTCTAATCTTGTTTTCATTTTCTGAATCACTTGAATATCTTTTAATATAGCTTTCTCTAGACCCTTTTTTATTCCCCAACTAATATTTCTTTCAGTTTCCTTCAATTTACCCTATAGTTGATCTATCATTTGGTCTTTTTGTTCCAACATGGTTGTCAAACTGCCCACAGAATATAAATTTGCCGATGCTAAAGCTCCCATCGTGCCTGCTATCTCTGTAGCAAATTCTCCATCTTTAAGTTTCTTTCCATCTATAATGACCCTATGCTTTTTAACCATACCATCTCCTCTTAGATGGATTTCCTGTTTCAAGATTTCCCTTCTCTTTTTACTGAAAAAATAATCTGATGAAGGAATCTCATCTCTAGAAATTGGCTCCAAATCATTGACATATAGAGCTCCCTTATGGGGGTTTCCATAAGTGGACTGCAATGGAGTCAAGGAAGTAATGGGACTTCCAAGTTCTGTCAATTTTGTTCCTCCTATATTTTCTAGGACATCCTTAGGGATTTCTGGGGATGTTTCTAGCTCCTTTCCCTTCCCTACCTCTAATTCTTTTGTTTGGGAAACTTATGTGTCTTGTGAAGGTATTCCAGTATCCTTCATCTTGCCTTTAGTATTTTCTTTGTCCTGTATATTTGTCTCAAAGCCTGGGGAAGGCCCTTCCTGCTCTGGAGGTGGGGTCATAGCTTCGCCCTGCAAACTTTTGGGTAAACAGCTTCTCTTATGGCTCTGGAATGATGCGAAACCAATATGTGAATTAGGTGGAAGGGCCTATACTCTGTTCAATACCTCTTCATAGGATTTAACCTCCTTGAATACGTCATCATAAACAGATATTTCATGCTCATAGGCTTTTAAATTATAATGCATCAAATGTTTGCTTAGTAATTGATAGGGGTCATGCTTTCTGTGTTCAATATCTACCAATTTTACTTCTTCCAATGATTCAGCCTCTACTTTAGAATGGCCTAGATTTAGTAATGAAAATTTCCCGATATGTACAGGGAAGGTTGGCCATGACTTCTTCTGAGCTGCCTTTAGCTCTAATCCAATGCTTCCTTTTACTATCTGGTGGCATACCTCTCTACACACCAATCTGTCCGGTAGAAATTTAGGGAGTGCATGAGGGGTAATAGAAAAACCATAAACCCTAATGTAAGAAAAAATCTTGTCAATAAACTAGTTGGCTATTGCTTTAAGATTTTCTGTGACTATTTTAGAAATGCGAGGAGGTTCGCATCCAAAAAATATTTTATGCATTGGAATTATAACAAAATGAAAAATTTCATAAAATTCATCCTTATCATTTTCTTCCCAAAGGGTAGAATGATATTCATGAATGGGTTCTGGACAGGTTATGTTCCAACTCCAATTCATTAAGGGAAAAGGACTCACATAGCAGATTGCATCCATAATGTATGCTAACATGTAAAAGGCCACTGGTTGTCCCTTTGATTTTGAAACTTTGTAGTTTGAGATTTCTTGTGTTAGGTTATCCAAAAAAATCTTACTCTAGTTAAAAGCATACCCTTCTGAAGCTTCTTCTAAAAAGGGCACCCAATCTGCATGAAAATGGAAGGGATCTTTTCTCCTGAAAAGTCGACACAATGTAATGGCTACGTAGACCATGTATTCATTCAAGGATGTTGTAGCATAAACCCCATGGGTATCGGCTCTAAATTTTAATTGACACCTCCACCATTCTCTAATTATATCAGGATAAGTCTGGTCTACCTCAGTGCATTATTTCCTCTGAAACTCTGCTAAAAACTCAGCATTAAAAGTATGTTTAGGATTTGGCGAGAGTTTATACATTACTTGTATGTGTTCTGACCTAAATGAGCTGACGATGACTTCTTGATCGTTTAAGATTCTCCTCATCAGGATATCATCCTTTTCCAGGGCCCAACTGATCATATCATTGTATGCCACGAGCCGAGGGTGCGCAGGGATCTTATGAAGCTCTGATTCTGATATGTCCCGATAGTGGTTTTCAGAATCAAGATGAGCATTCTTTAATTCACATTCCAAAAATTCAGAAATTTGAGTCCAAGATTTAATGGATTCTATAGCGTGTGGTGTGGTGTCGGAGATGATATCTCCTTCCTGTGTATCTTCACTCTTCTTCGGTGCCTTTTTCAGTGCCATGACTTTATGTTAAGTGGAAAACTTGTCACAGAAAAGGAATGAATGAGCTCAACTGATTGTTTCTTGCGCTTGATAAAATGAAAAAACAGACATTCAAATGCTCTTTTAATTCATTTAACAGTGACGGGATTGATGTAGCTGACAAAAATTTAAGGCATTTAATGTGGAAGACATTTTACTGAGATATGCATTAGTACCATGTATCACCAGTGATTCATTATTTAAGTGGTCATATTTTAGCGCCTTTGGATTTTAAAGAAAACTCGAAACATTTTACTCAATCACAAATCGAAACATGAACAGAACCTTAAAAAATGATTATCATTGATCATGCTTTGGAAAAAGGTTAATTTGTGTTAATCATTGATTAAGACTGGAGATTTTTTTTTTCAAGATTTTGGGAATTGTGTTGTCGATAAGTATGTCATCAATGAAATCCGATCTCTGAAATTGCGAAATCGCTATGTGTTAATTAAGACTTAAACATTTTAGCAAAGTAATTGATTGATATTAAGAATTTCGGGATTTTGAGGATCATTTTGACAAGAAGTATGTCATTAATGAATCCCGATCTCCAAAATCGCGAAATTGCGATGTGTTGGTTAATACTTAAATATATCTTAATTAACTAACTAATCAGGGTTAAGGACAAAATAGAGTTAGTTCAATTTAACACAAATTATGGGTCGGGATTTCACGATTCGGGATTTCAAGGATCATGTTGTCGAGAGATGTATTATCACTGAACCCTGAATCCCGAAATCATGAAATAATTAACGTAAGCCTTAACTTTTTACGTTATAGAATTAATTAATTAGCATTTTGACTAACTCTTTTTATTTTGGGAAATCAGGTATCGAGAGTTCGCAATTCAATTTGTATTGAAAAATATATTTTCAGCAAACTCCAAATCCCAAAAACTCTTTAAAGTTAATCTTAAATCCATTAGGTTTAAAACTTATCATGATTAAGATAATTTTATAGAAAATGCGTAGAAATTCTTATAATACTTTTAGGTTCTTTTTTCCTTTTATTATTTAAATAATTGAGTTCTTCAAGAAATCGGTACTGTGCGTTTGGGAATGATAACAAAACTTGCATTTTAATAAAATTTGAAACCTGAAAAAAGAAAGTTTAGGTCTTAGGGATAAAAAAATTTAAGAATTGTTTCAACAGGACACGTGGGGGAAGTGGAGCGGTGAGCTCTGTACTTTTTTGTCTGGCCCAACTGTAGCAGGGGTGCTAGTGAGTAGGGGTGTGGGTAGGATGGTGGGGGCAAGTATTGGAATCTGTATCGGAATTCCATCTATTTGGGGAGGGAGGGATGGTTGAGGTACCATCTTAGGCGGATGTAGATACCAGACTAGGATTTCCAGCACCATATTAGGAAGGGTGAGCATTGCAGCTACCTGGAAATATTGTACACCCGATGGGGGGTAAAAAAAAGGGATTTGGGTAATGGCTTGGGGAACTATTTCCTAAACTGGGATATGGCCCTAGGGGAGGGGAAGATCAGGAATGGTTAGAGATAAACAAGTTCCAGGAGATTCCTGAGGGAGGAGTTCTGCGACTAGTGGGACATCAGGGATGAAAGAGGCCTCGATGGGAGGGAGAGTATCTTTAGATGTCATTCAATTGGTGGAGACGACACATACATGTGTTGTGGGATGGATGAGCAGTGGTGCTCCGTGGTATGTCCCTAGCAAGGATGGGTACTTAAAAATTCTGGGGCCCATCTCGATGAGTGGATAGGCACCCAGATTAGTGTAGACAAAAGGGAGAATGTTGTCGATGTTGGATGAAGGCTTAGGCTCATAATGTGATACCTGATTGATGGTAATGATATTTCTTTTATGGGGAAACATCATGGTTCGAAACACAGAAGAGTCAACTGCCTTCATAGCATACATGTAGCTATGACCAAAAAAAATATTGTAGTCGAGTGGGGTATTGATAACCTCAATGTCAATAAGAATGGTTTTTCCACTGAGTTCGACAGGGAAATTTTGGAAGAGCCCCTCGGAAGATGAGGGCCAGTCGTCGTAAGCCCTCAAAGTAATGGCAGATGGTATTAGCTCCAGAGAGCCAATTTTTTTCTAGAAAGTTTTGGACATGATGCATATGGATGCACCTTCATCGATAATGCAGCGGTGGATTGTGATATTCCAGATTTTAACCGGTATTTGAAAAGAGACAAGAGTGGGGAGACGAGGTTCTCCACTGTCAAGATCAAATTTGATGAGTCGAGCGAGGTTCTCCACTGTCAAGATCAAATTTGATGAGTCGAGTATCGGCAGGGTCGACTGCCCCCAGAGAAGAAAGTAACGACTTCCATTGAGTAGGACAGGTTTGAAGAACTTCTAAGACTGACATGGCAGCAGGGTATTGTGCCAAGTCATTGACCAGACTATAATTGTGGGTTTCCCTAGCTTGAGGGTTGTGGAAATTCCTGTGCAATGGGATGAGAGGGATGCGAAGAGGTGTTTTAGTATTAGGGCACAAAATCATCTAAGGTGGGCCAATCATGACTGGGGTGGCCTCTGAGGTAGTGGGAGTAGGGTCATAGGGTGCGTTGTATTGACGATTGCGCGTTTGTAGAGGGGCTTCTTCCTCACTAGTGAGGAGGATAGTTCGATCTGCAAAAGTTCTCAGGTTGTGATATGGTCTTGCCTGTGGTGGGGCAGGTTGCATCTCTTATTGGGTGTTCATCACCCCTTGATGTGGTATGGGGTTTTGCAACACGATCGGGGGTGGGTGCTGCACATATTGTTGTGGGGTCTGCCGAGGAGTAGCCGGTACTGGGGGACGTGGTCCATTTCCATATTATTTCATCTGTTTAAAGTAAGCTATTTGGGGGTAATGGTGAGTATAATGGCCATACTCACCGTAAAGGTCACAAGAGAAGTTTGTCTGAATATTTTTTTTGTTCTTCCCTTAGCGTTTGTTGTTATTACCCCCTTGGGGGTTCTGGTTCCCCTAGTTTTGGTTTCCCCCGGCAGGTTGGTTTGGCTGGGGTTGGTTCTAGTTTCCTCCTGGTTCGGTATTATTCTTGTTTCAAATTTTTATCTTCTTTTTGGCATTGTTCGACTAATGGGATGTATTATCCATATTCATTTTTTAAAAATTTTGATACTACTGAGCGGGAGAAGACTGAACAAAATTAAACCCAGCATGTGGTTGTCCTTATGGTGAAGGAATGGGCTTGGGGGGGCCAGGGAATGGAAAGTATGGATTATTTTGTGGTAATGATATGTAGGATGCATAGGAAGGCATGGCGTTTTCACTAGTTCTTAGGGTGTAAGCAGAGGGAGAGGGGGTACTGGAACTAGGTTAGGCCGCGGGGTGTATGATGGGTGTCAGCGGTGGTCCATTGGTGGGTGGAGGAAAGTTCAAGGGATATGGTTGTGGATAAGGGGGAGGATTATAATAAGGGGGTCTATCATATGCTGGTGGATATTGAGGTGTTCCATACATCAGTGGTTGTTGGGGATGTGAATTGTGGTGTGTAGTGGTACCAAATTAATCCATTTATTGAGTGAGACATCCCAAGTTTGTCCTGGCCGAATGGCACAGGTCTTGGGGTGTCAAGTAGTACCATATACAAGTACCCTGATTGTGAGTAAATGAGTTCGAACTGTTGGGCCTTGCTAATGTCTTATTCTTCAGACTGGGGGAAGGTGGTAGCCATGTCTTTGGTAAGGAGGGAAATGAGTGATTTGAGGAACCAATTGAGACATTGTTGTGGAGTAGCTTTAGCTTTGAAGAGACTACATCACTGATGCCATTCATGAATGTGGTCAGCGATGTGCATGGCGGAGGTTTGTTTAAATTCTAAGAGTAGTTCGAGGCCACTGTCATGACAAATTGGTAGTTGAAAGAAGGTCAAGAATTATTTGGCCAAGGATTCAAAGGTCACATGGGACCTAGATTTTTCTTCTACATACCACTTAGTTGATAGGCTAGTGAGTGTACGTTGAAATAACCTCAATCAGAAAGAATTGTCTGTGATGTTGTTTGAAGAGAACCATAAGTGAAAGTTCATGATATGGTTGGCGAGATCGTCTCCTTCTTTTCCTTCAAACTTGGGGATGTATGAAGGCAGTTTGGTAGGCATTGCAGGCCATGTGGGGTCATGCAATATAGGATCATTAGTGATTTTAGTCAGATCCAATATGTTGAGGGAAGCCAAGTATGGCATCTGAGGTGGTGGTAGAGGATTAGTTTCGGCCATAGTGTGAGTGTTTTGTGTACCTGACCCTTGAGGGGGACTAGGTGGGTTTGTACTTCCCCCTTGAGAAGAAGTTGGCCCCCCACTTCTATGTAAAGGAGAGTGTGGGGATGTTTGACCTTGGTAAGTGGACCCAAGAAAAGTTGATCCCAAGACAGTAGCACTCACAGGGGTGTGGGAAAGTATGGCCGGTGAGTTGGCAAGACTAGGAACTCCCCCTAGAATGGAAGGGATATTTAGCAAGCGTCTAGATTGATGGGGATTCTTTGGGTCCCCTATGATGTCCAACTAGCAAAGTGGATGTGTGCAAATGGTGATGAGATTAATTAATGAACAAGAGACTTTGTCTAACTTGGACCTTCACAATATATCTCACAATCGTATGTAATCACACAAACAACATACATAAATCAATTGATAAAGAAGCATACATGTGGGTAGGTGAATTTTGTCTGCATGGGAGAACAAAGAAAACAAGTGCTTGAGTCCTAAATGACGTAAATTCCTTCCTCTCAAATAGCATTAGACCTTCCAATAGCACTCAACAGTGGGGTTTGAAGCCACCAGAAGAGGAACTAGTGAAGGATGAAGTAATCAGTTATAATGAGGGGTAGAGGGTGCATATCCCGAAAGAGCTGGCGATATTTCCCAATAGCCACACAAAATCCGATCAAGGTGCAATTGCAGCACACAATTTCCACCTGGGTAGATGTCCTAAAATTTGGTCACTAGGTACCTCGGTCAAAGTGCGGCATTTAGATTTTTGGCCTAAGAAATGGGTCATGGGCTGGATCCCGTCCAAGAGGTGGGTGCCTCAAAGGGGTACGCACAGAACAACCAGACCTCGGCCTTCAACCCTTCACGGGTATCTCCCTACCTTATGATGTACGAACACTTGACTTGGAGGATTTAAAGTTCCCTATTTGACAACTTCTATTGTTTAAAGATGTGAGAACCAGATAACGGGGAGTTATTTGGATACCTATCCCCGAAACCCTACCTAGACTAAAAACATTATTTTGGCACCTCCTATGGAGTAAAACTTAGTGAGTTTTTAGAAACATTTTAGATGTGGTTGTTTGAGAGATTGGGGGTCTGAGCCAATCTCGTTGAAATTAAGTGGGAGTGGATAGTTTCATCAAGAAAAGGGTGGGGTGTTTTGGAATCCCTTTGGATGAAAATTACTTCAACCTCCATGTTTCGAGATGAAAACTATGTGAGTGAGTAGTGACTTTGTGTGTGAACAAGTGAAAGTGTGCCAAAAAAATTTTTTTTTAATAAATTAGGTGTCACCTTGTTGCATGTGGACTTCGCTTGGTCCTTATAAGTCTTGATTACCTAATTAACTAAATGTCATTGGTACAACCTTGCGGAATTTTAAAGTCCCTAGAAAACTAGCATGTGGACATCTGGGTCCTTACTATTCCTTTAACTCCCTAATGTGATTTAATCTAATAAAGCTTTGAAACTATCCTAGATTGTGCATATGTGGTCATGTATGGGCCCGTTACAAAACCTTTAAACTTCCCTAGTGATTTAATCTATGAAAGTAAACTTCAATCACTATCCTATCTTTGTAGCATGTGGGCATGTATGGTCCCATTACAATCTTAAGATGTGCTTGAAAAATAAACTAAGAGGAGTCCCGAGGGGGTTGTTGTCCTCTCCTAAAGATTTTGTCTTTTTAAGGGAGATGAATTTTTCCTCAATCTCTTTCTAATTCTCAAGATCGCTTTGGGGTGCTAGTGAAGAGCATATTCAATGACTAATATCCAATTTCTAGTCCCTATTTTCACACAGTTTGTAGCTAAGTCAAAAAGGCTAAAGGATAAAGGCCAAACTGATGAAACAGGAACCTTCCCCACCCAATGTCACCTCAATGGGGAGGTTCTTTATATTTAAGGAGGTTAACCCATGGGAGACGTCCCTGGTAACCTGGGGTTTTGAAGAGGTTAAAGTATGAAGGTCAAGGGAAAAGTTCCTCCTCACAAGTTACCACCAAAGGTCAGAGAGTCTGGCTAATCAGCCAATAAATGAAGTGTATGCCCCAAATGAAAACACATGCCCAGAACAAGACAACAACAATACAATATATATGTGGTCTATAACTTAGTGGGTTAGTACTTCATGTGACTATCTGGCAATAATACATAAGCAATGAACCAATAGATATTAATGAGATCAATGTCTTGTTAATATAGCAATGTAGAAGTATCAATTCATCAATAACTATTGGGATGATGCAACAAACAATATATCCAATCAATCATTTACTCAATAAATGCCTTTAACCATCATCTAATTGCTCATTATCAATGTTTACTGCGTCAAGATGGAATAACCAACTATGACATCAGCCTAGTTAGGGTTAGTTTGGTTAGTT
>CBVK0100184018.1:0-18575 GCA_900067695.1 Picea abies
CTCGGGAAATGGAATTGGTGTTCTCCTAATGCAAGAAGGAAGGCCCCTGGATTTTGAAAGTTGACCACTCAAGGGAAAGGACTTACACAAACCCATTTATGAGAAGGAAATGATGGAAATACTACATGCATTGAAGAAATGGAATCCTTACCTAATAGGTAGGCACCTCAAGGTTAAAACAGATCATGATAGTCTTAAATACTTCTTGGAACAAAGACTATCTTCAGAAGAAAAACAAAAATGGGTAACCAAGATATTGGGTTACGATTTTGAAATCGTCTATAAAAAGGGGAAGCATAATGTTGTGGCAGATGCACTCTCAAGAAAGGATGAATATGTTGAGGCCTTTCTCTGTGTTATCTTGATCATCCAACCCGATTGGATAATAGAAGCAAGGGATGAATGGAAGAATGAAGAAAAAGTTTGGACTCTCATTCCAAGGTTGCAGTAGGATTCCAGTGCATTAGATACATTTACATGGAAAAATGATTCACTATGGTACAAAGATCATTTATTTTTATGTAAGAACTCCCAACTCAAACAAAAGGTACTATCGGAATTTCACACCTCTCCAGTAGGAGGGCACTTGGGATTTTTGAAAACCTACCATAGAGTCAAGAAGGAATTTTTTTGGGATGGCCTTAAAATTGATGTTCAAAGGTTTGTGGTAGAATGTTTGGTTTGCCAACAAAATAAGGTGGAAACAATTAAGACCCTGGGTATTTTACAACCATTAGTCATCCCAAGTCAGTGCTGGGAGGAGGTTTCCATGGATTTCATCACAGGGTTACCGAAGTCTGAAGGAAAGAGTGTCATCATGGTGATTGTTTATAGACTGACCAAGTACGCACACTTTTGTGCACTCTCTCATCCCTTCAAATCTAGTACAGTTGCCACCGCATTCATGGAGACAGTTCAAAAGCTACATGGGAGCCCAAAGATTATTGTAAGTGACAGAGATCCCATCTTCACTAGACATTTTTTGGACAAAATATTTTCTTGTTTGGGTACTCAATTGGCTCATAGCTCATCCTATCATCCTCAATCTGATGGACAAACCAAGATAGCAAACAAATGTCTGGAATGCTACCTTCGTTGCTTTGTCTCTGATAAACAAACACAATGGTTCAAATGGTTACCCTTGGTAGAATGGTGGTATAACACTTCCTTTCACATTGCAACAAAAATGACACCCTTTATGGCACTCTATGGATATCACCCTCCTTCCATCACTTCTTCTCTAAAATAAAAATCTAAGGTTCAAGCAGTGGAAGATCACATTGAGCATCAACAACAAGTTCTCCAAATCTTAAAGGCCAACCTGACCATGGCACGTAATCGCATGAAACAACAAGTATATCAACATCGTAGTGAAAGAAGTTTTGAAGTAGGGGATTAGGTGTTTTTAAGACTACAACCATACAAACAGATTTCCCTCAAGCAATCCAAGAAGGATAATAAATTATCACCAAAGTACTATGGCCCTTATAAGGTGTTGCAAATATGGCCCTTATAAGGTGTTGCAAAAGATTGGTACTATGGCATACAAATTGAAGTTGCCTGCATCTTCACGAGTACAGCCACTTTTCCATGTTTCATGCTTAAAGAAGGTTATAGGTGACAAGCTCCCAGTTGAAACTATATTTCCAGAACTTGACGAGGAAGGAAAAAACATATTGGAGCCTGAAACCATCACTGACACAAGAATTCACCAGCTAAGGAATAGATCCATTTCAGAGTATCTCATTAAATGGAGGAAACTACCAGTTGAAGATTCCACTTGGGAAGATGAGTCTTTTATGCAGAAGCATCCAAAGTTACTCAACCGTTGTAGACAACACTTGTCACAAGGGGAGGGGCATGTTAAGCCCTAATATTGGCTCATTACCCCTTAATTGGGGNCCCCTTAATTGGGGCATATTACATTAGTAATGTTATTTTATTTATGTCGACTTTATTCCATTAGTTGTAATTATACCTCCTAGTCTCTTATATATACCACGAAGAAATTTTCATTTGGAATCATCTTGTACTTGAACATTTATGTGGGGTAAAAGGAGGTTGCCCCCTCAAAGAGGCTTATTATCTGAAATTCTCTCTTTTTCAAGGCGTTGAGTACTTATTCTGAGGTTTTTCTATGCTATATTGATATTTGGTTCTTAACACCATGACTACGAGTTTGGGAAGGAGACACATCAACACTACAATGTTTTCATGCTAGATGGCATGCTCGATAAAGTGCCACATGGTAGTGTGTTGGATGTTGACCTTATGAGTATGAGAAACCATAGGAGGCCATAACCTTTGATCTCGAGCTCAGAATTAAGCATAATTATATTCGTTGGAAATCTCTTGACAAGTAGAAGGTGATGGTGCTCTCAAGGAGAGGTTTTCAGATAGCTGAAGAAAGATGAAATATTGATTTCCCAGTCCTTAAAATGTTACATAGAAGTTTAGGTTTTTTTACAGAGTGGTATCAAAGCACAATTCAAACTCTAGATTTAATGGGTCACCAAGACCGCTTAAAATTGTTTAAGAAGGGTTTTCTTTATTTCCTAGAATGCTTATTTTAACTGCTGACATAAAATTCTAATGATAATTGTTTTTTCAACACATTGGATGTGTTGGAAGGTCATAGTGGTGAATGGCCCAGCGCAGTATGGATGATACCTTACACCTCAGAGATGAAGAAGCTAATGATCAGAGGGATAGAGAAACCCCTCCATATTTTATGAACAACATTAGAAGTCTAAGGGAAGACAATGAGAGGATTATGGGAGATCTGGAAGAACAAGAATATTCAAATGCAATTCTACTACAAAGCCTATCTAAAATTCAGAAACATTTGTAGGAAGGCCCTGACAATGCCGAATTATAGCAGTTGTAGAGGTTGAAAACCCCTTTAGATGCCCAAAATCATGGACTGGCTCACAACGATGCAAGAACGAGTTCTTCCATAAAGAAGCATTAGGATGAGAAGAAAGGTAAATTGAGCGGAAGTGTTTCCATGGAGTCATCTAGACGACATACTACTTCAGCAGAACAACCCAATATTGGCATAGAATCTAGTGTTTCTAAGAAGCGAAAGAGGAAGAATTCTCAGATCTCTCTAACTAAAGAATTTAAGAAGGCTAATGCACCTAAAATTTATGGAGAGATAAATAAAGGGGAAGAAGTCAGTGCATGGCTATTCAGTTTGAAGAATTACTTTTGAGTGCATAATTATTCTGAGAATGCCAAGGAAAGGATTGCAGTATTTAACTTGAATGGAGGAGCTTTTATTTGGTGGGAATATCTCAAGGAAATCAAAGGATTGAAGGAAAGCAAGATGACTTGGAAAAAATTTGAGAAATGGTCCCGTAAATCTTACCTATCCAAAAAGTACTATGACAACAAAATAAAGGAATTCTATGAGCTCAAGTTGTGACAACTTACCATGGATGTGTATGCAAAAAGGTTTATGGAGTTATTGAGGTATGTTCCCTACCCAATGTTTTATCAGTGGTTTACCACAGTCATACCAAGATTAAATTGATTTTGAGAAACCCAATACATTGGAGGACACTATTTAGAAGGCCAAATGTTGTTATGACTAGTATAAACACAAGCATGAGACGAAGGAATTCAAGTCATTCCCCCACAAGAATTCAAGAAAAGGTGTAGAGTTGGGTCATCCAAGTAGGACCGTGCATCAACAAAATTTACCATCTATAAGTCGAAATAAACCAACATATCAAGCAATAGAAGGAGCATAGGAGCCCAAGAAAGAACCTTTTCAATGTTGGGGATGTGGAGAACCACACCTGTTGAGGTATTTCCCCCATAGGTAGAATGCCAGTAGAAATTTATATAATGTGCAGGAAGCATCTACAGTCAATTACATGCCCATAAGTGTGCCAATAATTTACACAACTATAGATAACTGACAAGTAGACCACCAAGCCTCTGTGGTGGAATTGGAAGGTATTATTTCTAAATGACCAATATTTGTTTTAATCGATTCGGGATCTAATCTTAGTTATGTTTCACCTTGAGTGGTTGAGGAATTCTCATTACAGAGAAAGAAGCATGCTAAAGCATGGTTAGTTCAGTTAGCCATTGGAACAAAGAGGAAAGTGGATGAAGTAGTTGAAGCTTGTCCAATTGAGATTGCTGGAATATAGACTCAATAAATTTTGAATATCCTACTGCTAGGCTCATGTGACATGTTGTTGGGCATATATTGGTTTAATATCCTACCCCTAGCTTGTCCTTAAGTAAAATATCGTCGTTGTAGCTTAAGAATTTTAGCAGAAAGGGGTGTCCCTTGTATGCTATACAAGTGTTGAACTTAGTAGAAAGAAAGGAGATGAAAGTTGAAGACCAACCATTGCTATGGGAGTTCAGAGATGTATTTCTAGAAAAAATTCTTGGATTAACTTTGAACAAAGATCTTGACTTTTCAATAGATCTGGTGCCTAGGGTAGTACCAACATCAAGGGTGCCATACATGATGATCACACTAGACCTGAAAGAGTTGAAGGTGAAACTAAAGGAAATGTTGGATAAAGGCTACATCATGCTCAGTGTATCCCCGTGGGGAGAACCAACCTTGTTTGTAAGAAAGAAGGATGGTAATGGTACCATGAGACTGTGTATTGATTATAGGTAGTTGAGCAAGATGAATATCAAGAACAAATACCCTTTTCCTAGGATAGACAATATTTTTTATCATCTTAAGGGAGATGTAGTATTCTCAAATATAGATTTGAGGTTAGGATATCACCAAGTCAAAATCAAGGATGAGAACATCCACAAGACAACCTTTAGGACAAGGTATGGGAACTATGAGTTTTTTGTGGTACCCTTTGGACTTACAAATGCACCAGCTACATTCACATGTTTGATGAATAGTGTGGTTAGTAAGTATTAAGACAAGTTTGTCTTAGTGTTTGTGCATGACATTTTGGTGTATTCCAAGAACCAAGAGGAGCATGAAGACCACCTCATAATGGTGTTACAAGTGTTAAGAGAACACTAGTTGTACGCCAAGTTCATAAAGTTTGATTTCTATGAAAATGAAATCAAGTATCTAAGCCATGTAATCTTAGCTGAAGGAGTGGCAGTACAACACGAAAATATCAAGGCAATCATGAATTGGCCTACCCCTAGAAATGTGATAGAAGTGATATCCTTCATGGGATTGGATGGATATTGCAGGAGGTTCATAAAGGGACTTTCGAATATCAGTAATCGTATTACTTCATTGCAAAGAAAAGGAAATAAATTCATTTGGTCACTAGAGTGTGAAGCTAGCTTCCAACAACTGAAGCATATATTAATTGATGCACTTGTTCTAAAGATTGTGTATCTAGAAAATGATTTCTTGGTATGTACAGATGCTTGAAAACAAGGACTCGCTGGAGTTATGATTCAAGAAGGGAAAGCGGTTTGTTATGAGTCACAAAAATTAAATGAACATGGGTAGAAGTCTGTTATCCACGATCTAGAGCTTGCAATGATTATGCATGGGTTGAATATGTAGAGGCACTACCTACTTGGGAGGATATTTATCCTCATGATCGACCATTGTAGTATAAAGTATTTATTTGATCAGCCGAGGTTGAATGATAGACATTCCAGGTGGATGCCACTGATCAATGAGTTTGATTTTGAAATCAAACACATAAAAGGAAAAGAGAACAAAGTAGAAGATGTGCTCACCCGAGGTGTTCAGACAATAAATTTAGTGGTAGAAAGTGTAGGAGAGTCTGACATTGAATGGAGGATTAAATCCCTTTTTGAGGAAGATAAGTTCTTCATCAAGTTAAAGAAAGGTTATGAAAGGAACCTATGGAAAAGAGGTATGAAGGATATCATCTTGGGGGTGATAGCCTACTATTGTATAACAACCAATTGTACGTGTCTAATTCAATAGAGTTGAAGTGCTTTATTATAGACGAGTTCCATAGGATACCATATGTAGGTCACCCTAGTTACCAGAAAATGGTGACATCACTTAGAAAACTATATTATTTGCCTGGAATGAAGCAATACATTTCCCAATACATTGCGAAGTGCTTAGAGTGCCAATAGGTGAAACTTGAGCATCAACACCCTGCTAGAATATGTTAGAAAAAAAGGATTGTGGAGCAATAAAATAAAATAAAATGAAAAAATAAAACACAAAATATAAGCAATACAATAGAGACACATATATACATGGTTCACCCAGTGTGGGTTACGTCCACCAAAGAAATTGCCAGGCCCTTCCTTTATTATTATCCAATAAATGAAGGGATATAACCTACAACACATCCATTGTAACTTCATTTTATTCCTCTCATAGTCTCCTCTCTCATAATACAATATTTGTTATCACATAGATTCACAATGTAATTCCCTCATACATAAAAGAGGGTTTCCTTCTAGGGAAAAAATCCCTAACATAACTTATGTTGTCAGATCTAGGACCTTATAATGAACGATCTAGATTGACTACAAAATTACAATATTTTACAAGACAATGTTTTCTAAAAATTTTCTTTGGGGGTGTTTCTCCCATCACCGTCCCCCCTAGACCCCCCTGACGACAATAGTGGGGGGGAAAGGCCACCCACAGCCCCCTGTTAGGAAATGGGATCCAAACATGACTGAAACAAACCTCTGAATCAGGAAGATAATCAAGCTCCAATAACCAAGAGACTATTGCATCCCTTACAAATTCTAGAGTGGAAATGGGAAGTTATTTCCATGGATTTTTTCACGAGTCTAGCTAAGACAACCAAACAACATGATGCAATCATGGTTGTAGTGGATAAGTTGAGCAATGAAGCTCATTTTGTTCCTATAAAATCTACTTTTAAAGATATAAACATTGCCAATGTTTTTATGAAAGCAATTTTCATATTGCACGGTTTTCCCAAAACCATAATCTCGGACAGGGATGCTAAGTTCACCTCAAATTTATGGATAATATTGTTTACAATCTTGGAAATGAAATTGGAATTTAGGATGACCTACTATCCTGAAACAGATGGCCAGACTGAAAGGGTGAACAAAGTGTTAGAAGACATGTTAAGGATGCATGTTATGCATCAACCCAAGTAGTGGGAAGAATAAATACCTTTGGTAGAATTCACATATAACAATGGATATGAAGAATCATTGAGGATGAGCCCATTTTAGGTTATGTATGGTAGAAAGTGTAGAGTTCCAATTAGTTGGGATAATCCAATGGACAAAATCACACTTGGACCAGAATGGTTGAAGGAGGTAGAACACGCTATGATCAAGATAAGGAAAAACCTAAAGATTTCCTAGGATAGACAAAAGAGCTATGTTGATAGCAAGAGAACCCACAGAGAATTCAAAGTGGGAGACCATGTGTACCTCCGAGTGAAACCCAAAAGAATTTCCCTGAAAAATGGGGATGTGTTCTAAGTTGGCTCCACGATATTCTGGACCATTTGGAATCCTAGAGAGAACATGACCAATATCATACAGTCTTTCCTTACCACCTATTGTTGGAGATCATAATGTATACCATCTGTCTTTGTTAAAGAAACATGTACATGATTCTAATCATGTTACTGATTGGAATGTAATATAGGTGGAACCAGAAGGAGAATTCCAACCCAAACCCCAATGCATCCTGGACAAGAAAGAAACAATGCATAGCCATCATGCAAGTCAAGGTGCAATGGAAGCACTTTGGAGCTGATGAAGCTAATGGGAGCTTGAACATGCCATGACATTGGCATACCCATTTTGTTTTACTGTATAATTGTATATACATGGTGTTTTAAACACCGAGGATGGTGTTTCTTTAAGGAAGAGGGGAATGTAATGTCTCATTTTCGCTTGAGACTATAATTGTATTAAGGTTACATAATTTATGTTACCGAACATGTGAACTATGTTTAATTTAATAAAAACACCAAACCATTGACTGAGAAAGAACAACCTTGGCAATAATAGCCATGATACACCATAGGAAATTGATGAAGCAGAGATTGATTGAATGGTTGAGTACAAAAGAAGCTAGAATGCATTAGTGAAGAAAACATGAAGCTTGTATAATAAGCTTACTTATGCTTGTTAAGCATAACCTTACACCTTCAGTGTACCAAACTTGTGCAGATCCATGTGACCAATGAAAGAAGTCGCAGGGGTGGTTGGAACAGTTAGAGACTGTTGGTAGTTGGCCCCTTGAAGAAGGCAAAGGCTAGTAAAATAACTTGACTGCAAGACTCTACGGATTTGCCTATTGAAAGTGAGAACCACAGAGTGTAGGTGGTGTCTGTAGGAAGCCAATAAAGTATCAAGGGGATTGAAAAGGATGAGGAAAAATGTGGGAAAATACCACCAAAAGAACAACAAAACAACATAACAGAGAGAATAGATCGTGTGAGTGTTGAAACTCATGGGATGAGAAACACAACAGATTGATATATTCAGGAACACTAATCCAAGAGAGAGGAAAAGAAGAGCTTTCCTCAAGGAAAGGAGGAAGCTTGTCTAAACTACCGATGATCACCCTTAACAAAGAAGACCTAAATCTCGAGCTGAGACAATAATGGACTACAACTTGGTGCTTACTAGACTCCTAAAATTATCTACCTCCTTGGGTTTTTGGGCTACCTCTTAAAATTATCTTTGATCATGACTATCTTTGTATTAGCACCTTCTAGAAAACACATTGGAAACGATTAGAAGGTTAACTTTATTTTTCCACATCCTTCCATCCTAATATAAATGGGTAGACTGAAGTTGTGAATTGTAGCATGATGGTTCTCCCAATTTGTGTTGGAAGAAATGCTATGCATGAAGAACACCTCACCGGTAGTCCATCTCCCTTAAGGACCCTTTTTCTGGTTTTTCAACTACATGCATGTATAGTTAATTGCATCACTTTTTCTGGTTTTTCAGCTACATGCATGTATAGTTAATTGCATCTATCAACTTTTGAGTTGTGCATATGGTTCCATATTATGTTTTCGTTTAGCCATCAAGCTATGTGCACTTAGTTTCTTTACTTAAATAGTTATCTTGAGTCGACCCATCAAAGGCTCTTGGACAGAATCAATTCTTTGTTTTTGGTTTTCTTCTTTGAATTTTGGTTTTATTTTCACGATTTAACATAGAGCTTCATCATGCAATAAAAGGTATAGACGGCTACGAATTATCGGTACTAAGAAAAGAAAGTACGTTCAAACCGAAATGTTTAGAAGGAAAGCAATCCTAACTTTCTCCGCGTGCTGAAGAATGCGTTCAGCATAACGTATAACCTCATCTGATTGATTCGTAATTAAACTCCTTAGTCCATAACATGACGTTCGGATGAAAAAGGGGGCGGACAATTTGGCTCACGTCAGGATTCATCTCCGCCGTGGCTTGACAAAACTTTTTTAAAAGTCCTCTCGATGTGACCGACCTTTTATGCTTTTTCACCAATTCAACTTCAAATCATATCCATCCAGACGACCAGACGAGGACTTTAAAGCATATACATGCCAATGGCAAAGACAAGTACGTAAAGTTTATGCTAAAGTCTACTAAAGTATAAAGTATACATATACTTTTTTGAGATTTGAACCTGTAACTTTCAAACCTTGAATTTTAACATAAATAAATAAATAAATGTTTTTAAACATTAAATGCTCTTAAATTATATATTTATTATAAATATTTTTTCATTTTTTCAACATAGTTTAAAATTTTAATAAAAATATTTAAATATATTTTTTATATAAAAATATATGTAAAAGTGAGTAAACACTTTAACCACAAAGATATTTCATAACTTTGTTAATTTAGATGTTTAAATAAATAGTGTTATCTATGAATTATTTTAAATTTAATATTAATATATAAAATTCATTATCAAGTAATTAATTTATTAATTCAATTAAACATTCATCATCTAATAATTTAAATAAAAAATATAATTTAATTAGAGAGACTACAAAAATATACAAATATGTGAGAGAGTTTTTTTTAATTTTCAATCAAACTTTAGCCATCTAACTATTTAAATAAATAATAAAATTTAAATAGAGATTACAAAAGTATACAAATATCTAAGAGGGTTCTTTCGAATTATGTATAGTGCAAGTCATTGATGTGATCAACATTTTGAATCTTCTTGTAGATTCTTTTCTCGCCATCACTTAACTAAAGCTCTTGTAGTCAATGGTTATTCAACTTTTCAAATAAAAAAGATTATTTTAAATATTAAAACTCCCATTCATCATCTCCACCCTTAACTCTAATTTTCCTTCACTAAATCCAAGGCTACAAATCATATCTCTAATATTTTGGTTAAAAAAATATCAAAACTCTCTTTAAAATCCATAACACCTTTAAACCCCATAATACCTTAAACAATAGTTAAGGATAAATCTGATCCCATGCTTAGCCAAGGAATTTACAAAATTCCATACTCCTATGGATAAATCTCATTTGCTTTGAGCAAATTAAAATTCTAATTTTAGAACCTTATTACTCCTTTCCTATGAGTCACGATTCAATGGCTACAAACTTAGCCAATTTTGAAAACTCACTATTCATGGTATTGATTATTAACCTTGCTATCTCTAAAAATTATTGTATTTATTTACTATTATTCAACTTCCTTTTGATTTCTTGATTTAATTTTTATTTTTTATCCCTAGCTATAATGCTGTTTTCTTTTTTTTACCCATCTCTTCATTTATAACCATATTTTTCATTCCTTGAAATACAATCTTAACAAATTATATTTTTAAACTTATATTTTTTAACTTTTTCTTTTAATTTCAATTTTAAATTCAGTATGAAATAACTTTTATTTAGGAAGGCTCATTTACTATTTTAACCTTATTTTCTATCCCTATAAATATCCCCTTAAACATTATCTTCTATTATCATTTTACCTTTATTATTTGTTTATTATTTGTGTATAATGATAGGCTGAGTGTTTACTCAAAAAGTTGGATGTTTCAAAAAAATTATACACATTTAATCCCCAAAATCTTAAACAACAAATATTAAAAATGTTTTAAAATATTAAAAAATAAATATATTTTATATAATTATAATATATTTTTTAAGGTCATGGCCAAGCCACACCAAATTGGTGTATGAAACCCCCTTATTTATGGGACAAGGAACCCCCTCCGTCCAGCTATTTGACTAATAAAATCTTATTAAAGTATATATTGCAATTAAAACATTTATAATAAAGAAAACAATACATTGCAAATTAAAACCTCCTCAAGAAAAGTAAGAATATAGACAGTGTAAATGTAAAATTATATGATAGATTATATGTTTCTGCTACACAAACGGAATATCCCGTTAATGTAAATTAAAGTATTATATTATATTCTTAACCATAACGGTATAGTCCCACAATAGACAGAATTCACGGTCTGTTAGAGACTTCAATTAGGCTTCCTACAGTTTGTTCGAACTTCTCCGCTTGTACCGGTGAGAGGATTAATGCTTCCCATGTTCACCATAGAAGTGGCGAAGTCCGAAAAGAAGGTGTTCTGATTATTGCTGTAGCTAGTAACTGTGGAGTCTGTAGAACCTCCGTTATACAGCTGCTGGTCGGAGTGGAGAAGTCCCGTTTGGTTTCTGAGACTTGAGTAGTAGTTGTTATCAAATGTGGTTGGAGTAATAAGATCCAATGGTGAGAGGTTACCGTCGCTTCCTGTACTCGGGCAGTTTGTCTTCAGGGATGTGGCGTATGCTGTGTTAATGTTGGATTCGTTGTAGATGCGAGTCCTGAAGTTTGTGCACCGCGCTTGGCCGATGGTGTGCGCACCTAGTTAAATACCAGAGAAAGAATCAAGATTTCAGATCATATGGTGGAATTATCGAATAAACTCTCAATGAAATATTTGAAGGCGCCTTAACGATATGCCATATAAATATGCTATACCTGACAGAACAACCATATCCTTGGTGGAAAGGCCCTGAGCTTGAAAGGATGAGATGAGAGCACTGAGATTAGAAGTGGGAGCTGGAATGTTGGTATTTGCAGCACTGAGGCTGGCAGTCTTGGAGTCTCTCCTTCCAAGCTGCACTGTCCATGTTGGGCCTCCCAACTGCGATCAACAAAATAGAAGATAAAATCTAATTAACACATGTAGTAAGAAATATTTGAGCATGCACTAACAGAACGACTGTTACATCATCGGCGATGGATAATAGATTCTCAGTGTATAGAGAAAACGATGACTGCATTAGACATCCACTTAAGCAATCTGAATATGCATATCAATACACAATCACCAAATCGATTGCTCATATTAATGATAAACCATCAGACAACTACTTCGATAAAATAAAACTAGCACAGCCACATAATCGTGTCGATTAACGCTGAAAGGGTATATTTAATTTACTAAACTTAATTTTAGTATAAATTTTAATTAGGGTTTGTAAATAAAATCTGGTATGACTGTTCATTGTGGTTGTGTTTGTTACGTTTAAAGGCGTACACCTATTGATAATGGGCACAATTAATGATCTATTTATCAACCTAATACAGCCAAAAGTTTCAGATTACCACAAACGAATTACCACAGACATTTTATATTGAGACACACGTTCGGATACCTTTCGGCCTTCTCAGCCCCTAGTTAGCAGCTGTGCTAATATATGTAAGTAGTTAATAATGTTGTTAATATTGTAACGGAATTTTGATAGTCTAACAAGAGATAGCTAATCAACTTTACTGTTGTGAAAAGACTAATGGAGAATAAGAAAGGTTGCAATTATGAAGGTTGATTGTAAAAATGGAAGAAATGTAAATCTTAAATTAATATTGAAAAAAAATTATAATTTCAAGTAAGTTTGTTAATCATTAGATAGTCACATTAATTTTTTAATCATATTAATTAAATGTTAAAAAGTAAACACTTAAAGGACTTACTCAAAATTGCAATAATGAATATGAAATTTCATTCATTGATTCGAAAGAACAATCAAAACATCTTGAATTGATAACCATACTATTAAAATTTATAATTAAAAAATGATTAAATATACTTATTTCCAATAAATGTATGACTTTGGATGTAATTATGAATATAAATATAAATGATAACTATAAAAATATAATAGATTTCAACCTAATTATGGATATGAATGATGACGATAAAACGTATGGCAGTAGATAGTTACTTCGACAACAGAATCTCGAGCAGCAATAGCCAAAATATCGGCACACGATACAACTCCACTGCAAACTGCTTCCACTTGGGACTTGATGGTGTCTATCACATCGAAACCCCTTGCCGAATTGTTGTTTGGAACAGCGGTCTTTTCCCCAGTTATGCTCGAAGAGTCGTCCAACAGCACAGACCCATCGCAACCCTGCAAAAGCACTCTTGTTTTTAACAATCACAGCAAAATAGAAGATCTGCGTCTACAGATATGAAGAAAACGGCGAATGGATTTCAATGGAGGAACCAACAAACGAAAACATTAGATTACATTAACGAAGCAGTCGTGAAAGTGAAGGCGGAGGAGTGATGCCCCCATCCGCTTCTCTTTGGCCACCGCTTGCTTCACTGCGGCCTTCACCGTTGCCAGTGCTGTGGGACATGATGTATTATAATATGTTGAGCTCAGCTGCGCGTACGCAACGGTCGAACACAAAACCAAAGCGATGCAGGCGAGAGATCGCATTGCTGTAGAGGAGGCCATGATTCTTGGAACCAATGATATTTTCGGCAGTTTGAGTGGGTTTTATAGTTGCAAAGCTTCTGTCTAACGATTTCGGTTGGCGCGACAACGACATTAACGCGTACTGAAAAGACAATAGGTTCCATTTATTTTCAAACTGTTTTCGGTGGACGTCTAGAAAAACTTCGAATTTCCTTCCGTTAATCGCGTCGGGCGCATAAATTAGGTTAAAGGCGTAAATTGAACATACCATCGGTCATTATGCCCCACGCGCCTAGGACGATAAGCGTAAGTCAGAAGCTTCGAAGAGCTAGGAAATAATTTCTTATTGGACGTATGCTTCTTATTTTCCTTGTAGTTGAGGCGGTTGCTTAAATTTAGGTAAAGAGATATACGTTGACACATAGGCTGAAAAATCCCATTGCACGGCATGAAGACATTTTGGCATTTCGTTGGAAAATGGCTTGCTCTCAACTCAACCTTCACATCCTTCCACGAATCTGAACATCATCAACCTTTGACTTTGGCATTCGACGTTACATCTTTTCCCATGTCAACATAAGGTTAATCTACATCTTAACATCAACGGAAAATAAAACTCAGTCTTTATAACTAATAGTGTCATTGTGTGGGATGGTATAACGCTTAGGGAGTTGAGACCGAGCGCGCACCTCCATCGCACACCAAGAAGAACGATTCGGGTAGGCAGGACTCTCGGTTCTACGCTCGGTTTTAATGAGGAGATTGTTAAATATATTGTATCCTCAACAGAGTAACTGTACACTGCCAGCTGTACTGGACAGCTGTACTTTCTATTTTTGTCTTGCTTGAGCATATATAGCTCAACCATCTTACATTGTAAGTGTGATCTTCTCTGTTCTTTACTTCTTCATACATTTGAATATACTATTATTTTCTCTCTGCATTTCTCTGTGCTTCACAATTTATCATGGTATCAGAGCTACAACAGTAAGCCTCTTCACATAGTCGGGAGAGCAACTCGATCCTCACAGCGCAGAGCCTCACGGATCTTGAGAGCATGCGTCACAGACTTTTCACAAGGTTTGGAAAGTTGTCTGCAATACTCTTTAAAGATTGTCGTAAGAAGCTTGCGAAGGAAGCAGAGAAAGCAGGAGAAGAAACTTTAAAGAAACCTGCACAGTTTTTCAAAGAACCGTCAAAGATTGACGCAGAAGAGTTGCAGAACGGAAGTTCGCTTAAAGAACTCAAAGAAAACGTTCAAAAGTGTTAAAGATTTATGTGAAAGGCAGAATCGTTTAAAGATTTCAAGAAATCGCTCAAATCTGTCAAAGATTGTAGCAGATAACGAAGAATTCGTGAAATTCTTTCAAACCTTTGAAAGATTCACAAATCCTTTCTTCCGCAGGAGAAAATTCCGTTAAATTCGGGAAAGATCGCGTCAAACACGCAAAGAACAGCCATTAAGGCTGCAAGATTCATCTTGTGAACAGATCCGAGGCGGGAAACCAGTCCAAAAGGGACAAGGAGAGCGCGGAAAAAGACGAAAGAATTTCAGCCATCAGATCTTGAACATAGGCCCGACAACCGTTAGATCAACAAGAAGTTGCACGACGATTAGTCGTGTGGAGCACACAGGAGGTTTTTTCACTTGAGAAATCCCGACGTCATCTTGACCGTTCATCAAGAGACACGTGGTGAGATACTATTCCATCGCAAAATCGGGAATCGGGAGTTGGACGAGCGAAAGAATCAGCTCTCCAAAAACTCCGATACGCGAAATCGCGAAATCCCGAAACGATCACAGCCATCCATTTCAGAGGATAGGTGGCAGCAGCTCATCGCATCGTCATATCGGCATTTCAGAGTTTGGGGTTTTCTAAGTCCATTGAAACAGGACCTCGCAACTCGCGAAATCGCGATACGCGATATAGCGATACGATCTCAGCCGTCCGTTTGTCAGGACACGTGGCGAACATCGCAATGCACCGTCGGCATTTCGACATTCGGGGTTTCAAGTTGTCAAAGAATTTTGACATCGCAATTCGCGAAATCGCGATACGCGAAATCTCGATCAGATCTCAGCCGTCCATATCTCCTGGACATGTGGTGGACATCGAGGGCACCGTCAGCGTATCGGCATTCGGGGTTTCACGTTGACAGAGATTTGGAGCATCGGAAGTCGTGAAGTCCCGAGGCTGAATCAGGACCGTCCATTCTTCAAGGACGCGTGGCGCAAATCCGGCGACTCGGAAAAAGTCCCGAAGAGGGAAGCGCCATCGGCATATCGGGATTCGAAAAATCACGAAACCTGAGAACAAGTGATCGGGTTTCTTTCCAGTGAAATCCCCGATGCAAATCTAGCCGTCCATCTGCTCCGGACGTGTGGCAGAGTCGAGGCTTTCGGGAAAAGTCCCGATAAGCGAGTTCATCGGTTTTTCGGGATTCGGCATTTCGCGGATCCTGGAGACAAGAGGTCCGGGACGCATCACTTCGTGAAATCGCGAGGAGAGATCACGACCGTCCGTTTGCTGGGACACGTGGTAGCAATCAACGAAATCGGGAAAAGTCCCGAAAGGAAGCACGCCATCGAAAAATCGGCGATCGCGAAACCGAGGAGACAAAGAACCTCGACATCAGAAATCGCGAAATCCCGCTTCGCGATATCCCGATACGATCTGGACCGTCCGATCAATGCACGATCTGGACCGTTGAAAAGTTGAAAGGCTATTTTTCGCATTTCGACGATTTGAAAGCCAAAGGAACGGCAAAAGCCCGTAGCGCTTACACAAGGCGTGTGGTCACATTGCAAGGAGACCAAGGGCCATCTAAAGCCCGATAAACTCCCATTGTTCATCGAAAAATCGGCGTTTCTGAGATCAGAGGTAAATACGAATTTTTCCCTCTCTTTTTCCTGCAAATTTTTTAAAAAATGGCGTCGACTAGCAATCTAGGCCCAACTCAGGGTCCATTTCCTTTGGGAAAGAATTACGAATTCTGGTCTCTTCGGATGAGATCGTTTTTGCAAGAACAAGAGTGCTGGGAACTAGTGGATCTTGGTTATGTAGAACCAGATCCAGCCGCCCTCACTGCCATGACCAATGCCCAGAGAATTGCTCAGGAAACTCTGAGGACCAAAGAAAACAAAACGAAATTCTGGATTCAGAATTCTGTGGATGATTCGATTTTTTCGAAAATCACAGGCGCTGGTACTTCCAAACAGGCCTGGGACATCCTCAAAACGTCCTACCAAGGAAATGACAGGGTAAAAACAATTAAACTGCAGTCCTTGTGGACACAATTCGAGACTCTCAGAATGACAGAGTCTGAAACTGTAGATCAGTTCATGACCAGAGTCATGGGAATCGTGAACCAGATCCGACTCATTGGTGAAACCATCACTGATCAACGAATTGTTGAGAAAATTCTCAGAAGTCTTCCCAAGAAATTTAAAATGGTTGTCACAGCCATCCTTGAATCCAAGGATCTGTCAAGATTTTCAACAGATGAACTAATTGGTTCTCTGGTGACACATGAAACAAGACTGCATCTCACAGATGAGTCAATCTCAAATGCCTTCCAATCTCAATTCTCATTCAGAAGAGGGAAAGACAGAGGAAGAAGTAGAGGAAGAGGGAACAATCAAGGTAACCCTCATACCAGTGGAGGAAATAGACAACAATATCCCACACAGAACTTCCAAGGTCACAGAAATCAACAACACAATCAACATTGGAATTTCCAGCCTCAAAGAGGCAGAGGGAGAAGTTCGAATGACAAATCCAACATTCAATGTTTTTATTGCAAAAAGTATGGGCACTATGAATCTGAATGCAGGAAGAAGCAGGCAGATCAGCTCTCAGGCAGAGCACATGTGTCAAATCACACGGGAGAAAACTCAGGAGGTATGTTTCTCTCATGCCACAAAACTGAACAACAACCTAAAGATCTCTGGTTGTTGGACAATGGCTGCAGCAATCACATGACATGTAATAGAGAATTACTTTCCAGCATTGATTCTTCAATTTCATCTAATATTACCCTTGGAAATGACTATTTAGTCAAAGTTCAAGGAAGAGGAACTGTTCCTATTCTTACTAAACAGAATGTAAATAAAGACATATCAAATGTCTACCATGTTCCAGAGTTGAAACATAACTTGTTAAGTGTAGGACAGCTCATTGAAAAAGGTTATAAGGTACTCTTTGAGGGAATATCTTGCAAAATCTATGATAGAAAACCCAGCAGAAAATTGATTTCTGAAATTTATATGACTCCCAATAGGATGTTTCCCCTCACCCTCAGAACTGCAAATCTGAGTCAACCTTATGCACAGAATGCAACAACCATGAATGAAACAATGGTTTGGCATACTAGATTTGGACATCTACCATTTTAGAGTCTAAGTCTTCTTCAGAAAAACTCCATGGTCAAAGGTCTACCTATTTTTAAAGAGCAAATTCCCCCATGTGAGTCCTGCATACTTGGAAAACACAAGAGAACCAGTTTTCCACAGTCTTCCAATCAAGCCAAACAACATCTTGAACTTTTCCACACTGACCTATGTGGACCAATGCAAACAGAGTCAATAGGAGGTAGTTTTTACTTTCTAACGTTTATTGATGATTTCAACAGGAAAATATGGATATATTTTCTCAGACACAAGTCTGAAACATTTACAAAATTCAAAGAATTCAAGGCTGAAGCTGAAAAACAGAGTGGAAAATTTCTCAAAGTACTCAGGTCATATGGAGGAGGCGAATACAACTCCAAAGAATTTACATCTTTCTGCAAATCTCAAGGCATCATCATGCAAGCAACAACAAGGTATACTCCACAACAGAATGGAGTGGCTGAAAGAAAAAATCAGACCATCATGAATATGGAAAGAACACTTCTTAAAGAAAAACACTTGTCAAATACTTTTTGGGCTGAAG
>CBVK0100184019.1:7139-21638 GCA_900067695.1 Picea abies
CCCCCCCCAACATTGGCTTATTGACCAAGTATCTCAGCGTAGAATGATTTGTGTACATTTTAAAGTGCGAACCCAACAAATAATGTCTAATTTTTTGTCGTTCATATATCATTGTCAATCCTTCACGTTCGGTAGTATTATAATTATGTTCCATAGTTGACAATTTACTGTTGTAAAATGAAATGGGGTGATCTAAATCTCCTTATATTGGCTATTCTATAAAGGTGCCTAATGCTACAGATGACACATCCATGTAAACATGGAACTCCTTCCAATCTGGAAATATCAAAATCAGCATAGTAACTAACTTCTACTTCAACTTATCCAAACTCTTATGGCATTCCTCATTCCATTGAAATTTCAATTCCTTCTTCAACAACTTTTCCAATGGAGTTTTGATCTACGCATATCCCCTAATGAACTTCCTGTAATACGATGTATGACCCAACATTGTTCATAACTATCGCACTAAAGTAGGTCATGGTAAGCCAATAATTTTCACAGTCTTTGTAGGATCAAACAAAAGTCCTTGTTTACATACTACGTGGCCCTACAAAATACCAAACGGAGCAAAGAAAATGTAGTTCTTTAAGTATAAAGATATATGAAATTGCATGCATCTGTCCAACATCAAGCGCAGAGTTTCAACATGGAATTTTAGCAAACTAAACATTTTCCATTCATCTAAGTATACTTCCAGGAACTTATGAATAAACTCTTTAAATGTTTCTACAACCACTCTAGAGAACATCGTTGGTGCATTCTTCAATACAAAATGCATAACTGTGTACTAGTAACATCCCCATTTTGTTGCAAATGTATTCTTATGTATATCTTCCATCATAATCTTAATCTGATGATACCTTGAAAATCCATAAGTGAACGAGTAGGTTTTGTTTCCTCCTACATTCTCCAAGACTTCATCTGTAAATGGAGTAGGAAATGGATCGTGTAGGAAAGAATCATTCAGTTTCCTCAAATCTAAAAAAAATTGGATTCCTCTTGTCTTCTTATCCTGAACCACCATCAGACTAATCCACTCCAAATCTGCAACAGGGTCAATAATTATTGCTTCCAGCATCATTTCTATCTTTTCTTTCACCTTTTTCTTATACATCGGGTTTGGTCGATATGGTCTCTACTTAACTGGATTAGCATCCAATTTCAAAGGGATCTTCATCTCTCCTAACTCTCCAGCAATCCCTTTCATCTCTGAAAATGTAGTTGTAAATAGATCATGATATTCACGCAATAAATTGGCAATATTTTCAATAGTCTCTTCATTCCAATAATCATCTATATTCGCAAATTTGTGCTTATCCTCTGTACCAATATTCACTTTATGCATTCTTAGTGGCTTTGCATATACAACATATTCAAGTTTTGGACCTTCTACTATTCCTTCTCCTTTAATTTCTAGTATTTGTAAATTTCTCAGATCTTCATCCTTCTGGTCTTCTCCAACAACATCATAACATTCCAAAATTTCTTGAACCATCATAGAATATCTATGCGCTCTACATACAGGTACTAATTCTATCGAGTCTTGTAATTCAAATATCTTGTCCTTGATAACCTGCAGAGCTATGTCTACTGAAGGGGCCTCATCTTCAAAACTGAAAGTAACCTTGAATTTATGACTTAACTCTTCCCAATATGTTGTCTCTCTGTGCACTTCCAGCTCTAAGTACCAGTTCTTCAAAAATTTATATAGACTGTGTATAAAGAAGTGTGCCCATTCTTACTTCGGTATTGATCTCCATGTCGAAATGCATTGTGTAACATTATCTATAGGAAAAATCAACCTTGTATCATTTTTCACAATATATTCATTTCCTACTCCAAATATGACTTGTAATAACCTTATGCATTGTTTCCAATATTCAATTTTGTCCTTGTGTGCAGCCCACCATCTTGTAGAAGTCACTTTCAGCATGATCTCTAAAGCTAACAGTCTTTCTTGGTCTGGTATTTGCAATTTAAATTCCTTTATAAAAGTGTCTATGGTTATTATTCCATCATACATTGGGGGATCACATACCTTATTTCCAATACATCGTAACACGCAGGTAATGAGAGAACATCTTCTTGTTGACACTTCATGTAATCTCTGCTACCAATTCTCCGGTGCTTCTTATGAATTTTATGCATAGGAAATAATACTCTTCCAATTGATTGCACCACCAACAATAGGGTTCACATAATCATCCATCTACGCAGTCACATTATACAAGTTATCGAGCACTTTTCCCTTTCTTGGTTCCACGTATCTTCTTCCCTCTGTGGGATCCAATGGCAAAGTAACTTTCCAGTATCTTACTTCAAATACCATTTATCTCTTCTTCAGATCAATCAGGGTCTGGTTATCAAAATCCCAGTCAATTCCTAATAATGTTGGATAAGGCTTGTTTCCATCTACTATATTGATTACTTCGAAATCAACTATACTACACTCTCCATCAATGTTAACATTCACCCCTAATAGTATTCCAATCGGGACAAACTTGTGTTGATTCACCAACCTCAAGTGAATAGGTGACTAGATTAACCTAGGTTTACCCATCGTCTCTCAGGTCTGTTTTAGAAGGACATTCACATCATATCCTAGGTCTAAAATGATATTATCCATGTCATAATCTCATATATTCAAATTCAATTGGAATTCCCTATTTTTCCTTCTCTTTTGCTCTACCTGGTTAATTGTTCATTGTACTACAAGGGATTCTTTATCTTGTTCACATTGATCGATCAAACCACGGAGTGTGTTTAATGCAATCTCATCCTTCATTAATTCTAAACAACTCTTCAAGAAACGTATCAATGTACTTACCTTCTCAACTTTCCTTTCTAAATGATCATTTACTAGAGGCATGTCATAAATAGGTGGCCTATCATATATTGATGGTGCAGTCAAAGTCGATGTTATCCATTCTATCTCCAGTAGTTCTTTCCTTACTTGCTTATATGTGTCCCTCTCCTTTCTAGGTTCAAACAATGTAGGAGGCTCTGCTTCTTTCCTTACCCATTTATCAGTCCTCTTTCCTTGTTATGTCGCATTAGCTCCTTTTCTCTCTCCTCCATGTGTAATTGTTGCTACCTTAAGTCATTCATCACACTCCTCTGCAGCTATCATCTCCACATTTAGGTTCCTCTTTTCTTTCCACATCACGATCAACTATGGATAGTATTCTATCGCAAGGTCCAATTGTCTATAGTAAGTGCATGTCGTGCATGGATTCGAACAGTCTCATGCCAAATGCCTAGCATGATTACAGTTATAACATGTAATTGGGCATCTTCCTCTACCAAATCCTCCTCTTTCATGACCTTTGAATCCTCCTCTTCCTCCTTGATTGTAACTACTCATAGTATTACACTGCAGTACCCCTCCTTCTGGTCCTTCTTCCCCTTGGACCTTGTATGCATCCATTGTGCGCTCTCTCATCAAATCAACTAAGTGGCATTCCTTTTCATCATGTCCAACCGAATTACAAAACTTACAAATAGGTTTCTAGCAATGCTCTAGTACTTTTGCATCAACGGGAAAGCAGTAGGATGATGACACGTCATTTTACATATCTCGCATCATACTCCAAAAGGATTTGGAGCTCCTATGGCCAAATATTCCTTAAAATATGGACACTTTTTCTTATTATGGCCTTTTATTCTACATGTAACACACCAAAATTCTTCATGGTTTTTCTTCCCTTTTTCCAGCTCTTGCAACTGAATAGTCAATGCAGCTAACTGCGAGTGAACCTAATCCATCCCTACGCCATTTTATCGTACAGGGGATGCTTCCAACCTCATAGAAATATATATGGCTTCTGACTATGATGTAATATCATGATGCATCAAAGGGAAACGTATATACGGAAACAGTGTTGCAATGAACCACTCCCTATGTTGCTCATCTAGGATCTAGAAATCCAACTGATCCTTTAATATCGTGAATCTCTGATCAAAATACTATACTAAATCATTTGAAAACAACTTGATCTCTTTCATATTTGTAATACATTGTGACTCATACTTTAGTTTTTGGAACTCTTTCAATGAAGCTTGCCTAATTTTTGTTAATGTTCTCATTTGTCTTGTAGGTGTAATAGACTGATACTTCATATACCATAGTAATGTGCATTCTTTGAACTTTGTTTCCAGCTGCACAATCTTTTCATCATCATCATGTACATTCTTTACTATCCATATCACTTCACAAACAAACCAATGTTATTTTGGATCCTCTGAACCTACTCTACAAAAGATAGGCATCCTCAAAGTGGGATCTACTCCCATCATCGTGCTCTACGTGGTATTCATCCCTGGTGACACTAGTTTATTATGACTTGGAGTACTACTTCCATTTCTCTAACTACCTCTACTGTTATCTTTACTTCCCTCACTAACTACTAGTGACAAAATTTCAGATCTTACCTCAATTCTTGGAGACGCACACAGGGTCGTGGGTTCGACGCAGAGTCTATCCTGAGTGGGATATTCTTCTACTAGACTGAGTTGATAATCATTTTCCTTTTCCTACTCTTCTGTGTGTAGTATTACTTTGATCTGGAGTATTACACTAGTGTCTCTTTCCTCAATCTCACTGTGATTCCCTTCTCTCTCAGCCACAGTCCTCTTCCTACTATGTCTAAATATTTTACCACTGCGCAATACTCCAATCTCTTCGTCTGTCACACATCCTTCGTCTCTCAAAATCCTCAACCCATATGTTTCCCATTCCTTCTCTTCATCCCTCTTCTCCATACACTCATACCATTCCCTGGTCAACCCCCAGTCCCCCTATGTGCACAAAGGCTCTTAGCTACTAGGCAAATCATATCACGTCTTCATAACTCCCTTATCACAAAGCAGCATCTTGATCCAAGTAGATAATGATTTCAAGTATCTTCTACACGGACCCTTAAAGAATTATCTTTCAGTAGCACTATATGACTGGGTACAATCTATAGAAAACTCAGTAATATAACCCCCTAATATATTATCCATCCAAAAATCAATTGCACGCAATATCTTATTGCTTATTGTATTAACTTGCTGAATCAAATCAGGGTTCCAATTTCTCAGAACAATAGTGTGAAATGTTATGTTATTTTCAACTAACCTCTGTAACCACTCAGTCAAAATATTCGGGAAGTCAGCAAAGAAAATCTCATGTAAATATGAAAATACATACCTCTACAACCATTGTTCTAAACTGATTTGCGATTTCTTATTTAGACTTCTAGAAAAATTGTGCTCTCTCACCTCTAGCCATTGTCTGATCTCTTCCTTAGTCGACATCCACATTACCCTCAGTCACATATCTTGGTCCTGACAACAAAACCATTTATTGGAACATAGTGGGCAAACCCAAGGTTCAACAGTAATTCACCAACAAAACCCTAAAGATATCGACCCTTTTGGCATCACCCGCAAGCAGGTGAAGTCTCACCCAAGGTATCTATGGAGACTGCAGGAACCAAGTTTCCGCAGTCATGGAGGAATGTGAGGCATTTATTCTAACCATTCAACTTAACATTCATTCATTATACCATTCATTATGTGCACAGAACCATAACAACATATCACATATTCATATTAACCAACCTACATTAAGTGTGCGCAATAACCAAAATAGTAAACAAACACATCATAGCATAGCAAAGAGACACCATATTTTAACATGGTTAACCCAATATTACCTACGTCCACAATGGTAGGCTTTGTATATTATTATTCAACATGATCTCTTACAAAAGGTGTGCATTGCGCTCATACATAATATCTCAGTTCTACCCCAATTTCCCTTATCGTTCGTGCATACAGTGCATACTTAGCTCCATGGATGATTTTAGGGGCTAAATTTCGCTCATGGGCTAATTTTCCATTGTTTTTCCAAAAACGAGATTCGCTATTTTAAAAATGATTCGCCCAAATTCTATAGGATTAAATTATTTTACCTTAAAAATCGCCAAAATTTTATAAAAACTATATTAAATCCTTAGAAATTTGAATATTTTTACAAAAATATCGCTAAACATTTATAGTTGGCATATGAAGGATTAGTAAGATTCACCAAGGTTTCTACATTTTAAAATAAATTTCCATCCTTAAAATCATCCCTGCTTAGCTCATTATCTCCTTTTCAACTCGTGGCCACCTTAAAACTTATTTCTTTCTACCCAAAACCCATAAATATTTATACATTTTCATTAGGGATTATCCCATTACAAAATGGAATAAAATTCCTAACTAACTTCTTTCTTTCTTTCGTGCGTGTTGCTCCTTGGCCGGCTTGCCACGCATTGTCTCCTATGTGATTCCCAAAACTAGTCCCAAAATTTCCTGCTCCAACACCCACTTACATCTGTCTCCACTTCACAGGGATTCTACAAGTTTGGTAGCACGGTCACTAGTGCTTCAATGATCTTTGTTTTCATCTTATCAAAGGCCTTCTTCTGATTCTTTCCCTACTGGAAACTTTTATTGCTCATTGTTATTGCATGGAGTGGTGCAACTATTGTTGAAAATGAATCTATGAACTTCCCCAAATACTATGATTCCCCAAAAAAGCTCCTAACTTCTATGAAATTTGTAAGAACTGGCATTTTCATGATGGCCTCCATCTTGGTGGGATCTATATTGAGCTCACCTCCATCTATTACATACCCTAGATACACCAAAGACTACTGAGAAAACTCCCATTTCTTGAGATCGGCTAGCAGTTGGTGCTTGTCCGGGGTCTCTAACACTTGCTTAAGATGTGATATGTTATCCTCCCAAGTATCACTATAAACGTATATATCATCCAAATATACAATAACAAATGAATCTAAATAAGGGCATAAAACATCATGCATTAGTCTCATAAATGTAGTTGGTGCATTGCATAAACCAAATGGCATAACCAACCACTCATACAAACCTTGTATTATCTTGAAGGTAGTCTTCCAAGTATCTTCTTCTTTGACTCACACATGGTGATATAGTACTAATTTAAAATCAAGCTTAGTGAAGTACTTGGCATGTTGCAATTGGTCCAACAAATCATTGCTCTTGGGTAGAGGTATTGATTCTTCAGTGTAATCTTGTTCAATGCCCTATAATCGATACACATTCTCCAAGTCCCATCCTTCTTGGTAAAAATTATGATGGCTGACCCACAAGGTGAGGTATTTCATTGAATCACACCCTTCTCCAACAACCTCTACAACTACTTCTTTACTTCATTTTCTTCCAGAATGGACTATCTATAGAACCCAATATTTGGCAAGGGGGAGTCTGGAAATAATTGGAATTTGTGCTCCACTTCCCTCTTACGTGGTATCCCTTTAGGATCATTGAACACTCCCATGTATGCCTTTAGAACCTCCTGCAACTCATGTTTCTTCTCCTAAGTACACCCTTCTAGGTATGTCTTTACTTTTAATGACTCTTCACCATATTGATTTTCCTTTAGGAAAAGTAAATCACATTTCTTGCTAGAACTGATCAATTTCTTTGCTTCATTGGCACTTACCAGTGAAATTTTTTATCTGCCTTTGTGCACATTGATGACAAAGGATTTCTCGTCCTTAATGAGGTAGTATTGGTTGGATATATGTGCGAAAATAACATCCCTCATATACATGTACCATCTTCCAAACACTACTATGCATACATCCAGTGGTACTACATCCAATTCTACTTCATCTATAAAATCAACATTTACAGCAAATTTCATCTTGTACTACTTTGTTACCTTGATCTTTGCATCCTTGTTTACCCAAACCAATGGATAGGGACTAGGATTATCATGAACCTCCAATCCAAGCTTGTTGACCAGATCCACTACTATGAGATTATCATGTGAGCCAAAGTTCAATAGAGCATCTATATTGGGCTTCTTGACCTGAATCTTGTTGTGGAAGAACTTGGTCATCTCCTTTTCTTCCTAGTGATGAAGGCTACTCAAATTCACCTCCTTCTACATTGATGTGTAAAAAATATTCTCATCCACATATAAGAAAATTTCAACCTTCTTGCTCGAATATATGGCTAGAATATTATTTTTCTTTCTATCCTTCTTGTAATTATCTGGGTTTAGGTCTAGATGTAGTTTCCAACACTTTTCCTTAGTGTGGCCATCAATGTTGAAATGATTGTAATGTTTGTTGGGATCTTTGCACTGATGTGCAGTGGTTTTTTATCTTCTTATCATTTACCCCTTTCCACTTCTTCTTCCCCTCCTTGGAATCTCCCTAGTCCTCTTTCTACTTAGAACCACTTGGATTCCCATTCTTTCAGCCTATGTTCTCCAAGTATTGTTCTCATACAGATTTTGCATCCACTATCCTTTTCCTGAAGAGCATCACCTTCCTCTGTAGATGATTTTTTAAACCCCACTGATACTTTAGGAGTACATTTGGGTTCTTGGGAGAGATACCCAGCATGATGGCCATCTTTATGAACTTAGTGGTGTACTCCTATACATGTTTCCCTTGCCTATGCCCGAAGTAGTGCCACCGGATCCATTGTTCCTCTACATACCTGATACGGTAGAATGTGTACTTGATGATGGTTTTTATGTCCTCCAACCTAGTTACTAGCATATCACCCTATATCCTAAGAGTTTCCATATGGATTTACCACCAAGTTAAAGCATGGCCTTTTAATTTCAATCTAGAAAATGAAATCATTTTCTCTTCATCTATATGGTGAAAGCTAAAAAAAACTTCTAGTTGTTGCAACCAATGAATCAATTTTCTAGATTTAATGCATTAAAAAACTTTAATTTAATGCATCAATATCACCTTGGTATGGATTTATGTACACTTTAACTTCCATATTGAATAGGGATTGTGAAGGGTTTATGGCACTGGAACTTGCCTGCTCTTTCTAGGGTTCTTTCTGTGACTCCTTTTCTAGGTCTTCATTATCTCCTAATTTCTCGTCTGATACGATCTCTGAGTTTGAGCCTCCAAATTATTTGAATGTTCTAAGATTGATTGCTATAGATTCCATAAGGAGGTACGTATTGCAAGATATGTCATTTAATTTCTCTTCTAACCTTGCAAATATATACTCTATAGGATCTCAAGGGTTGTTATGAACAGACTCATCTGCCATAGCTAGGGCTTCTACAACTTCTCTTTAATCCAATTCCTGGATATTGTAGCTTTCCACAAATAACCCAAGAAAACTTTCTCTTAGACCAATATGATTTGTAAGTTGTCATGGATATTCCACTAGAATAGTTCATCACAATAGATCTAATAAATTAAACATAAATCTACATTATGAAGCTTAAATTCATTTAGATTCTAGAATCCTTAGTTACTATTTTTTTGCTTATGCATGCAATAGAGTAAATGCAGAAAATAGAGAACATTAAAATACAATCACACACCATCCACAAAATAACACTAAGATTTGCTATGAAAAACCCTTATGGTAGAAAACCTAGCTAGAAGGTGAGGTTGCTCTTCTCTCTTTTCTCTGTTATTGAAATAATTCAAGTACAAAGGAGAATGCACTCTCTATTGAGTTACTTGAGACCTATGTATTTTTAGGTTGCTACAGAAAATTAACCCCCTCTGTTATTCTCTCTAATTTCCCACTCTGGTATTGAAATAATGCAAGTACAAAAGAGAATGCACTCTTTATAGAGTTACCTTAGACCTGTGGCCTTTTTAGGCTACTACAAAACATAAACCCCATCTTGTATAGAAATAATTCAAGTACAAAGGAGAACAAACTCTTTATGGAGTTACCTAAGATATATGGCCTTTTAAGGGTGCTACAGAACATCAACCCCCTTTGTTATGCTCTCTTTTGATTCTTTGGATTCATCTCTAGATGCAGTTTCCAACATGTTTCCTATGTGTGGCCATCAATGTTGCAATGATTACAATGTTTGTCAGAATATTTGTATTGACGTGTAGTGGTTGTTTTCTTCTTATATTTTTCCTCTTGCCACTTCTTCTTCCCCTCCTTGGAATCTCCCTCATTCTCTTTCTGCTTAGAACCACTTAGTTTCCCCTTCTTTTGGCCTATATTTTCCAGGCATTGTTCTTTTACAGATGTCGCATCCATTGTCCTTGGCTTGAAGAGCATCACCTACCTCCATATATGACTATGTAAACCCCCCATATACTTGAGGAGTACATATGGGTTCTTGGGAGAGATACCCAACATGATGGCCATCTTTATGAACTTAGTGGTGTACTCTTATACACTCTTCCCCTTCCTTTGTCTAAAGTAGTTCCATTAGATCCATTGATACTATACATACCTAATAGGGAATAATTTGGACTTTATGAGGGTTTTGAATTCCTCCCACCTAGTTATTATAGGATCACCCTCCAACCAAAGTGTTTCCATATGGATTTCCCACTAGGTTAAAGCATGGCCCTCTAATTTCAATATAGAAAATGAAATATTTTTCTCTTCATCTATATGGTGAAAGCTAAAACAAACTTCTAGTTGTTGCAACCAATGATTAAATTTTAATGCATCGATCTCACCTTGGTATGGCTTTATGTATAATTTTTCTTCCATATTGAATAGGGATTGTGAATGGTTTATGGCACTGGAACTCGAATGCACTTTCTCAGGTTCTTTTTGTGACTCATTTTCTGGGTCTTCATTATCTCTCGATTTCCCATATTATTCGATCTCTGAGTTTGACCCTGGAACTTCTCCAAACAGACCAATATTTCTTGCTAAAGTCTCCATGAGGAGGGACATATTGCAAGATATGTCAACGAATTTCTCTTTGAGCCTCTTAATTCTCTCCTCTGTCGGATCTCGAGTGTTGTTATGAACAAACTTGTCTAGAATGGCTAGGATTTATGTGACTTCTCTTTAAGACGATTCCTAGATCCTACAAATTTCCACAAATACCCCAAGAAAATCTGATCTAATACCAATATGATCTATAAACTACCATTAATATTCCACTAGAAAAAAAATTCACAACTTATCTGATAAACAAAACTTAAATATACACAATGAAGGTTAAAATTCTTTATATTCCATAATATTTAGTTATCCATTTTTTGTTTATGCATGAAATATAATAAATGCAAAAAATAGAGAATAGTAAAATACAATCACACACCATCCACAAAATAACACAAATATTTTCTCTCAAAAACCCTTATGAGAGAAAACCTAGCTAGAAGGTGAGGTTTCTCTACTCTATTTTCTCTAGTATGGAAATAATTTAAGTACAAAGGAGAACACGCTCTCTATGGATTTACATGAGACCTATGGCCTTTTAGGTTGCTACAGAACATTAACCCCTTTTGTTATTCTCTCTAATTTCCCACTCCCAGTTGTTTCGCTCTGCAATGGAATAAAATACAACAAAATAGAATGGAACCCCTTCTTCTCTTGAAGGCCTAGTATTTAACATATCTTGATATCCATCTAGGGGTAGGATTTTGACTTCCTCAACCCTCAATTGTGATAGGGTTTTGGACCTTCTAGAATATTCTTGAAATTACATACATGAATAGCCCCATATGTGTGAGTAATGAGGGATGATGTGCCATCCTCTCATACCATGGTGGTCAACATGGTAGTTTGATTTGAGTGAGACATAAAATTTTCATACAAGCTTCGGTTGGCAGGATGTTTGCATTGTTGAAAAGGTCTCGATGTGTAGAAGATCATTACTGGGTCCAAGCTATGCTTGGTAAGTTTTAACCCCAAAAAAAGTCATTTGATGCCTCAAAATGGCTCCAGAAGGTTTCAAACCCCAATTTTCCAAACTAGGACCTACCATTAAAATGACCCTACAAGTTGATTCCTCCATTTTTTTCCACTTTGAAAGCATCGAGATAGATGAAAAATAATATAATTATCCAATATGAATCATACCTCCCCATTTAGGGAGGCATTTGGTCCCCAAAATATTTATTGAATGAGGTGAGGAAATGTTTCCTCTACCTTCTCCCTAGAGTACCACTTTTCTTTTCCTGGAGGTTGTCCTTTCAACCCAACCTACCAAAGTTCATGTTGCCCCTTTCTTGTATTTCTAGACCACTTTTTCAAAATTGTGTCCTCTCCCAACTCTAACTGGGCATCTAGTGATAAATCCTCTATGGAAGGTAGGACCTACTCCTCCTCCTAATCCAACATGGAGGGCTCATAGAGTTTTATATTATCCACATTCACTAATAAGTATGTAGGTGTTATCTCCCACATTTTCCAATACCTCAAGAAACCAATACCAAAGAGCATTGATCTTCTTACTAGGACCATGTAGTCTTTCCTTATTCATATGTAACCATGCTTTGTCTTCCACTCTAAATGTTATTTTTGTTCTCTGTTAGTCATGTCTATCATTGTACTTCTCCTGTGACTTATTCAGCGTCTTTGTTGGCAAATATTTAACAGATAGTGAATGCTTGTCATTGATGGCAAGTACAGAAATGAAGATGGCATGAATACAGAAAGTAATAGATGGGCATTATGATAAGATGCTGCAGAGAAGATTCGAGATTCGAATAAGATCAAAAGAGATAGTGCAGAGGATTGTTGGCAGATCATCAATGGCAAGATCAGAGTAAGTGGAACAAAGTAAGCTCAGGAGGAGAAGCATTTCTGATCATTGGATCCCATTCAAAATTCTCGAAAGAAGGAGGACCGTCAGATCTGTTAGTAGACAAGAAGAACGCGCAGAAGAGGAGGACAGATCTCAGGCATCAGATCTGAGTGTCAGATTCAATCATCGTTGGATCATGAAGGACCTACACATTCATTAAAGTGAAAGGAGAAATGGGCTCACAAAATCTTAAAAGAAGGAGGACCGGCCATCTTCAGGCAAGACACGTGGCGAAAGATCATCATGTCACTGACTGGAAAGTCAAAGGAATGGGGTTCCCTAACTACTTGAATTCGCGATATGCAAAATCGTGAAACTATCTTAGCCGTCAGTTCGAGGTTTGTTCTGGACCGTTGATCTAATCTCCATCTTGGAGCTTCGCCTATCATGACTTTGAGAGGTAAGAAACATAACCATCGAGATCACGACATGCGAAATCGCGATTTAATCCTAGCCGTCGGATAAAGGTGTGTTCTGGACCGTTGATCTGAGCTCCATCTCAGAGCTTTCCCTATCGCGACTTGGAGAGGTAAGAAACATAACCATCGAAATCGCGATTTAATCCCAGCCATAAGATCAAGGTGTGTTCTGGACCATTGATCTGAGATCCATCTCGGAGCTTCACCTATCGCGACTTGGAGAGGTAAGAAACATAACCATCAAAATCGCGATATGAAAAATCGTGATTTAATCCCAACAGTCAAATCAAGGTGTGGTCTGGACCATTGATCTAAGCTTCATTTTGGAGTTTTTCCTATCGCAAATTGGAGTGACAAGAACCTCCCTCGAAGGAATCGCGAGAAGCGAATTCACGATGAGATCTGGGCCGTAGATTCATTGAGATCGTGGACCGTTGATCTCAGCTCCATCTCAGGGTTTCGGGGATCACGACTTGGAGAGTCGATATGCCTCATCTCTAGACTAACGAAATGTGAATTTGCGAAAATCACTTTTTGCATAAGCGCTTGGTCATGGCCGTGTACATATAGAGGAAGGAGCTAGCACAGAAAAGCTCTGTATCAGAGCTTCAGAGATCACGACATGAAGTGTCTAGACACTTGGCCACAGGAATTCCGAAATGTTGAAACCTGATTTAAAGGCAAGATTAATAAAGTTCATCCAACAGTGCAGATAAACTTGAATATGATCGGAGGGCTACTGTTCTCTCTGACAGTTAATTCATCAGTTACAAATCAGTTAGCAAAACTGATTCATGATTCCTGATCGGTTGGCGTTTCAGTTGCTTAGATGGTTTTCTTTTGCCGAAGAAGATGCGAAGTGTAACTGTTGTGAGTGTGGTACAAAAAATAAAATGAGACAGACTGTGCACGTGTGGTTGTTCTGGATGAAAAATGAATTAAACTGTAAGAAAGGGAAAATCACAGGATGCGTTGTGTGAGACTGAGAATATGTGTAGTGTGAGATAAAACTCAGAGAAGAGTAACAGATGAGGAAAAGACTTGAAGTGGAGCAGAATAACAGAACAAGTTGAAGCAGAGTAGAATGACAGAACAAGTTGAAGCAGAGCAGATTTGCAGAATAGACAAAGGAAGAGAAGAATTGCAGAACAGTTAGAAGAAGACCAGATTTACAGAACAAAGAAAGATTGGTAAGAATCGATTTATCTGTGTAGTTGGTTGTTTAATTATTCATTTATAAACCAGGATGGTTGGGAGGTGCTAGGGAGGATTGTTGTCCTCAGAGGTTCAAGTGGGAGCTTGAACACAAGGAGTTGTAGCTTCCATATGGTTGCAGCCAGAGAAACCAGGGTGGCAGGGTGGTGCAAGGGAGAACAAGTGTTCTCTATTATACAAGTTGGAGCCTGTGTAACTGGAATTTGGTGCTTCCATCCAGTTGGTGTTGGAACATTAGGGGAGTTGGTGCTTCCTTCTAGTGGGTGCTAGAGA
>CBVK0100184020.1:1619-21629 GCA_900067695.1 Picea abies
GTGTACCACTGGATTGTAGTCGTGTACTACTATGGATAGACACAGTTGTGCTCTATTGAATGATATTGTTTTGATTGCCTTGAAGACTATCAGTAATGTTGGAAATGATTATCAGCTAGATGGATGATCAATGGACAGAGATTTCCCAAACGGAAAATGGTTCAAGACATTTATTCTTCTAGGACATATGTCCGGATTAGAAGAATGGCTCTTGTGTCACTCTGTGGAGTGAGTGACTTATCCAGCATCATGTCTGATTACTTAGATGGAATATGTTTTCGAGAGATGATGCAGCTGATGACACTGATAGTGATGATGGTGCTCATGATCTAGTCATGAGATAGTCTATACGACTATGTTGATGCTACCGGGTGAATGGTATGTTTGTGCTCAAGACCATTACCTTCAATACCTCCCTAGCTAGGAGGGAGTGTTGATATTATGGTAGTTGCGGGAGGTATTTACCTCCACATGTAAACCTGACGAGAATAGAATATTTCGGGAAGCAAGAAGAAACCCTAATTAGTTGGTTAATAACCCTAAAAGACAAGCCGACTCAAGAGGATAACTTGTATTAAGTTATTAGCCTACAAGAGAAGAAGTCGGCTAAAGGAAATATTATATACTAAATAAATAGGCACCCAGAATGTGAAGTCGGCCCGGGCAGTTTGCCAGATTTAGTATAAATACAGGAGGCTAGTCTTCATTCTGGCAGGCATTCTCAGAACTGCAGAAGCAGCACTTGTGCGCACTGCAATTGGCCAGTTTGTGCACAAGTTTGGAGGAAAGTTGTCGTTGCAGCTGCTGCAGCTAGCAAATTTCGGTTTTGGCTTGGACTATCTCTTGGTTATGGTTTGGACTCTCTGATCAGCTCTTGCTTGGTGCGCTATCCTTGGACAAAGGTGCGCCACCCTTTGTTTGGCTATCTAGCCTAGGGTTTGCTTCCAGAATGGTTCTTTGTCAAGGTTAAGGTGCTCGAAGGGTGGCTTCGGCCTATGGTTGGGTGACAATAGTGATATTGTCTATGGTAAAACGAGCAAATCCATCATATTCTAACAATCATGCCCTTCTTCTTAACTGCTCCTAAGTCACATGGACCATCCCAAGAGAGAAGAAGGTCACACATCATCTTGGCTTGGTACTTAAGCAAGAAACTGCCTGGTCCCAGACCAGTATACCCCAGAACACATTTGGGGGCTCTAGATCACAACTAGGGTCTTAACCACCAAGGTACACAACCAAGCATCAATCCAAGCGCTGAGCAAGGATTCCCTGGAACACGTCCAGAGGCCCTAGAACACATCTAGGGACTTAGACCATCAAACTGCTTGGTCCTTGACCAAAAACCCCAACAATACACTAGGGGCCCAACTAGGGTCTTTTGCCATGGCTCTAACTGCTTGGTAGCAGACCAAGAACCCCATGAGTGTACTGGGAGCCCTAGATCACAACTAGGGTCTTTGCCATCCTCCCGGAGAATGGCTCTTGCAGCTGCATTAATTTTAACAGATGCCTTGCATCAGCCCAAGGAGGACTTGCTACTAGTGATTCTAGCTTGTTGGGGTATCTTTGGTGGAGCTAGGGTTTTTCTTGGTTTTCCCTAGCTAGGGTATTGGAGAGCTTGGAGGGTTGTACAATCTTGTGATAAGCTAAGAGTATGTACTTAAACTTCATCTCTTGTCTATATATATGAAGTTTTCAGCGATTCGAGATTGTTTTATTGCAGATTTGATTTTCAGCTATCATTGTCTTCACGGTTTGGTAATTTCCATCACTTATATATCCTTCTCATTTGACATAAGTTAAGGCTAAAACTGTTACAGAAATTAACATTTATATTGAAGATAATAGAACAGATATATTGTTGTAAATCTGCATTAATTGCAGTGATTTCAGTTCCGGTTTATGCATGAAAAGATTGCCCTAAAAGGCTGAAACTTGCTGGCATATATTTGGTATCTTCACTCTTGGATTGCCTAGTGTGTTGGAGTTGATGTGAAATGAAATATTGTCCGTTGTTTGCTATTGTAATTTATATTTCAGATCAGCTTTAAAGATGATAACTCACGGGAATTAGATCCGTAGAACCTCTAAATAGGTGAAATTTCTGAATTTGCAAAAGAAACCTCAATTCATGAAATTTCTACATACTACTTAAGGGGCAGCTCATTAAGAACCTCAACTACCCACAAAGTAGGCTGGCATGTGGCCACAGGTGAAAATTAGCCAAAATATCTCAACATATGGTTACCATAAAGCAACGGAACAGTTTATCATCTGTTCCACTTCATTAAAGTGTCACTTACTCCACATATTTACATCTTAATTGATTATAGAAATAAATATGTAACAGTTAAATCACACATGCATCAAGAGAAAATAAGGTTTTGTTAAAACAGTAAAATTAGGAATTTCCTTGCAGCAAATTTCATTTCTTCACATACCTCATTGTTGTATTTTCCATTGTACCCACCGAAAGAAATTAGAATATCTTCACCATTAATTGAAGTAGAGACAAGACTTAGGCCCTGGAAATCCAAAAAAAAATTGGTAAGTCCTAAATTTATAATCAGCATCTCGTGCCTGAATTCCTCCATGTGCAGAAAACATTTTACAATCCCAACAAATTGAAAATGTACAAATTATAATAAGGTTAGTGCACATTATAATAGTAGCCTGGCTATATCTGGGGCCAGGGGGCTGATCACCAACCCAGTAGGACATGTGAAAAGCTTTGTATGTGAATTGGGCATGAGCAGTGACAACACAATGGAAGCAGTGGCATTATGAAAGGGTTTAGAGTTGGCAAAAACTTTGGGTATTAAAAGCCTTGTATGAATGGGATATTCAATCTAAATTATCAGCATTATGGCACATAAAGCAAACATGAAGTGTGTTGATGTCTTACTCACATTAACAAGCAGATCTATAACCCCCTCTTTCATACGTGTGGCCTTTTGTTGCACTAAATCGAGAAGCCAATCACTTGATAATAAAGCAGAAGACGTGGATGAAGTTCAAATAACATATACATTTAATCAACTCTGATGACTAGGACACAGTTAAAGCTGGACAACCTTGTAAGTGGGAGAATTCAAATGCAACTATTAGAGTGACTATGGTTTCCCTGCCAGATATTTGTTTTTGAGCTTGTCTGCAGGTTTGTAGCACTCCCAGCTCCATGTTGATGTATTTAGCATCAGACGAGTACTCCCACATTGGCTTGGTGTCTAGCATGTGGAATTCGTCACTAATACCTCTCAAGACTAAGGGAATTTACCTTAATTGAGTAATAATTAAAGTGAATGCCTTGTTATAATTAATGTGAGTTTAATTAAGTTAAATGCCTAAGTTTTTGGCATTAGCAACTTAAGTGAGTTAATTAAATCCTAGCCATTAGATCTAAAGTGAAGGTGAGATTTAATCTCAGTCCTTGATCACTTTAGAGATATAGGGTTTTGGATTTGGAGTTAACTCAACATTATAAAAGGCAGCCTAAGTGAGAGGATGAGACACACACAGATTGAGTGAGTGATATCTCATTGATTAGGTGAGATGGGCATTTCATCCAAGTGTGCAGGGGCAGGGGCCAAGGAAAGGAGCAAGGGCAGCAAGGGAGATAGCAGCCAGGTGTGATAGGCTAAGTTATTTGCTGCATTGTATTATTCCTCAAGTGAGCCATTATCCTAGGATGGGAGCCCAGGATTTTATTTAATAAAATCAACAAGGTAATGGTTTCCCCTTCAGGGTTTTTCCAGCAGTAATTTACCCAAAAATCTTGTGTGCAATGTGTATGGTTTCTGTTTTATTTGCTTCCACTATAATTCTTACTCAGTTGTGCTCTTATTCAATAAATGATTTATTCGGAATTAACTGCCTAGTGTTGGGTTAGGAAAATTAACATGGTATCAGAGTTTAGGTTCTGAAGGAAAACCAGGTTGCACAGGTGAAGTTATTTTGCAACGCAAAATTTTTTATCATTTGCAGGCTACAAGATAAAAGGAAAATAAAATAAAAAAAAGGGGTATGTTGACCACCTATTTCAACTAGGGGGTCAACTCCATGTGCAATGAAGTTGTGTAGCTAATGGTGCAACCAAGTTGAAGACTTTTTGGTTCTACAAGGCAATTTTTGCCCCCAACCCTTCTTTTTGTAATTGGAATTTCCGCTCCCCTCCGTGGGATAATAATGTAATGGGTCTGCATGGATCATATTTTAGGTTATCTTCCTAGGACTTTATCATTAGGGAAGTCCTTTCATCAAGTGTTTTTTATCTTCAGGTAATTGATCTAGCCTAACCAGCCATTTTAAGTACCCTTGAGTTTTTCACTCACAATAATCCTCCAAAGTGGTGAAAGGCGTTCTAATAATCGAGCCTGTTATCCCCCACTTTTAGAGATAACTAGGAGATCAAGTCTCGAGGCCCACAGGTCCTAGACATGGAGTATCGAGAGCAGGATTGACTTTAGCATGGCCTTGGAGGGCCCACCTTTTCTTTCTTCCAGCATCTGTATCTTGTCAGCAGCAGCAGCATTCATCACCATCGGCTTGGTCCTGTGTCAGAGAAGGTTCTTGCTCCATGAAGTAATTAGTCCAGATATCATGGTATGTGTCACTTTGGTCATCAAAACCATTGAATGTATGCATATGATTCCTTTCATTTCTAACAACTGCTTGGATCTTACACTTGCCCACTTGACCATGTTTGGGGGGATTGACAAGGTGCCCTAGAAAACCTGTGTCTTTAGGCTTTTGTCTTTTACCAGCTTGCTTTTACCTTCTGGGCCTTTAGCCCCTTCTTCCCACAAGATAAGGTGCAGTCCTGAAAATAGGTCAACCCAGTGCCTGGACAAGTGGAATGGGATAAGTGAGCGGGAAACAAGATGAAACAGTGGTGCTATAATGGGAGTGGATGATGGCTTTTCAGAAATCCCCCTAGTGGCAAACCAAAACCTACATACACAGGCTTGCTAGGGCACCCTGTCAATCCCCCCAAACATGGTCAAGTGGGCAAGGTGTAAGATCCAAGCAGTTGTTAGAAATAAAAGGAATCAGATGCATACATCCAATGGTTTTGATAATCAGGTCCAAAACTACTTTCAATACATTGAATGAAACCCTAACTACACTAACCCTAGCTTATAAACTAACCCTATTAACTGAAGTGTTGTCGTCATCTCTTGATATTAACACCTTTGTGCAGCTAAAGGTTTTTCTTTATAAGCAATTGAATGGTGTTGAAGGCATTAATTGAATGAAGTATTGATTTGTTGCATTGAATGCCACATTATTCTAGCATTTATTGAAGAAGTGATATAATTTTCATTGCTAGTTTATAAACATTGACTTCATCAATATTTATTGTCAAAATTGCTTATATGTTTATCAGATAGTCATTAATTTATATGAAGTACTAACCCATTGATCAAAGCTTGCATATATCAGTTTATTGTTGCTTTATCTTAGGCAGGTATATCTCTTTGGTGGTTTTACTTATTATTGGCCTTTGGCCAGACTATCTGCTCGGTGGTGACTTGTGAGGGGGGAATAACTACTTTATCATGTGATCCTTTGTCTTCTCAAAACCCCAGCTCACTGGGGACGTCTCCCTTGGGCCTTACCACCGTAAATAGAAAGAACCATCACATTGCGGTGACATCGAGTGGGATTGGTTCCTGTTACGCTAGTTTGACCTTCAAACCTCAAGCCTTTTATCCTTGCTACAAACTGTGCGATAACGAAGCCCAAGGGGTGACCAAGGTCTAGGAATATTGTGAATGACCATGCTAGACATCTCCTAGAGTCTTGCGGAATTTCGTCGAGTCTAAGTAGTTTTTTTAATTTTTTTAAATTGCCCAGTTAATGGTAATTTTAATTAATTTTGATGTAAAAATGTAAAAATGTAAAAACTAGGTCCTAGGGGATTTTGATAGGGGTGTAAGTACTCAAAAGAAATGGAATGAGACACCCTACACCCTTGGACCAAGTATCAGCTCAATTGAACAAGTTTTGTTAGGTCATTGTCCATGAGGAGTCCAAGTCAGTCTTGAGTTAGCAATTTAATTGCTTAATTTAGCTAAGTCAAAAATGCCAAAAATTGTAAAATTAGCAAAAAGGTTAAAGAAAGAGTGGGAGATGATGCCTAACCCTTTTCCTAAGTTAGAGAAACACTTTTCTAACTTAAACCAACCCCCCACACCTAGCCACAACCTCACATCACTCAATCCCGTAGGGAAGTTGTGCCCACCTTGGTGAGGAAACCACCCAAAGTCAAAAAATAAATTAAAGAAACACCCAAGCTTCCAAAGAGTGCCCTCCTAGTGATCTCACATGGTGTTTGACTTGTCAAAAACGTGTTTCCCATCTCATACCCTCAACCCTCACAAACCCTAGCCTACCAAAACCCTAAAAGTGCGCCCTCCTTGAGATCTTGGTTTCTTTTGGGTGAGTGACACTTGAAGCTCATCCAAGAGGGGTCACTCTTGTCTCCCAGGTATAAAAGAATGCCTACCCCTCCCTCATTTAACATCTATTCTCAGTGTAAAGTTACTATGCCCAAATCTCTCCCACTCTTCTCTCTCTCCCATCTTGCTCTCTTTCCTTTCTCAAGCTTGTAGCAAGTATTTGCTCAAGCTTGCTTTCAATAAAAGGAATCTTTGGAGGAAATTGTTTGCATTGGGAGTATTCTTGGTGCATGGATTGGCTCTTCATTGGAGGTGACTTATATTTTGGTTCTCTTTGAGTTTTTTACTTCTAGATTTAAAGTAGAAGATCCAAGCAAAGTATTTTGCTTGGATAGATTTATGATAGTATTGTCATAGATCTTAGTGAAGTAGTTTCATTTTGTTATGCAAAGTATTTTGTTAAAATTTTTGAATCTACTCACCTCCTTCCTTGTCTTGTAGCTTGATCTCTTATATTTGTGGGTCACTAAGGGTTGGAGAAGGACAAATTTCAGATCTAGAAATTTACCCCTTCACCCATTTAAAACCCTCTTAAGATTTATGTTCTTTTCATACATATTTTCTAGTATTTTTGGGTATATTTCTGTCATAGAATAGGTTTTATATCATCTATTATATGTTGCTTTTGTACTAAAAAATTCTAGTTATTGCTAATAGAAATTTTTCCAAGTTTTTGGTTGTTTTGCAGCATTTCCAGCAAGTTTTACTTGTTGTTTTTCTGTAGATCTAAACCAGTCAAGGGGAGGTGTTGCCCATTTGGGGCCACAGAATATCAAGAAACAACCTCCCAAGTAATGGTATTGAATACCCGCCTCTTCTTCTTCACTCTTACATTGTAAGCAAGCCCAAAGAGAGTCTCTTGCGCTTGCATTTTTCAAAGCTTTTAAAATTTCTGCACTTTTTGGTTATTTTGGCCTACAACTAGCAAAGAGGTTTGGCTAAGCCAACCCATGCTAAATCGTAAGGCTAGGAATTAGAGTTTATTTTCTGTTTTAAGCTTTCAATTATGTTGCCCCACTTGTCCTTAAGACAAGGTTCAGAGGCTAGGATCTTTACTTTTCTTGTCAAGCATTTGTTTAATTTCTTTCACCCACTTTGGCACAAAATCGGTAGGTCAGTCCTCCTCCTTGTGCCTTAGTTGAGGTTGTTAGTCTTTTTATTTTCAAGTATTGCTTGCCCCACTTGCCCTTAAGACAAGTTGAGTGGCTAGGATCTTGTCATTTATTTTCCAAGCTCTTTTTTACTTACATTCTTTATTCTTTTGCCTACACCTAGCAAAGAGGCTTGGCTTTGCCACCCATGCTAAATCGTAAGGCTTGTCTATAGTTTAGTTTGTTTTCCTTCACATTGTCTATAATTGCTTAATCTCTAGTTTCTCATTCTTTAAGTGGTTTATTTTGCAAAGTCATTTACATTGCTATCTCTTGCTTAAGTTGTGCAACTATTTAATTAATTCAATATCTTGCATCTTAAGCATAGATCTTTCACTTTGCAATTTTTATTCCAAGTTGTTCATAGTTACAATCTAGACTAGGAGGATCAATTTATCTAGTCTAATTAGGCACTTTGGACTGGTACAATTTTCGCCACCAAAAAGGAGGCTCAGGGGGTGCTAAGTCAGGGATGACATCACGGCACTAGGTGCCCCCCTGCTTGAGCACCCAAGTTTTCCGAGTTGACCTATGTAGCTAGGGAAGGGCCTTGTTTGCCCTTCTTCTTGAGCACCCAAAAATCATTTTGGCCAAAGCAGTAAGAGTCTAGGGGTAGTCACATAGTTTAGNNTCACAACACCTTAAGCCCCCCTAATCAAAGAGAGACTCTTAAAACTTTTCTAAAATTTATCTAATACATTTCACAACACTTGCACTTTATTTTCAATATCTTTCAGTGGTGTAGACCTTGTTGTTCAAGGCTTTCATTTATATGCTTATGGTTTTAATTCACTAGCATTTCATTTCAAATTGAGCACTTACTTTCAAATTCATTGTGGTTAAAGTGGTTTATATGTTCAAGGGCAAACTGCTATCAAGTTGCGCACCATCTCTTTGGGGCACTTGGTAAGTGGTTTCCCCCTTTGCTTCAGAAGTTGCGCACCTCCTCTTGTTGTCTCTCTCATCTTTAGAAGTTGTGCACTTGTTCCTTTTCTAGCTTTTCCAAGTTCATGCTTTATGGTTAGTTAGTTGCCTTGATCATTGGCTTTAGTTCATCTCACTTGTTGTATATCTATCTAAATCATCTTTCTTATTGTTGATATTGTAATTTACATTTACATAGTATATTTGTTCATTGTTTTATTTCATCTTGCAACTTAGTGTGTAGTTATTCTTTTGTAATTAGATCTTTCATTTCTTTGTAGTCCTTTGCATAGACTTAGTTGACCCCTTGCCCAATCTTTAGGCACTAGTCTTAGTTGACCTTAGGGAAAGGATTTAACTGTATTGAAACTGTGCATTTGCATTGTTGCTTTCCATATAGGTTAGATTTCCCCCTAACTTAACAAAACTAAAATTAACTCCTAGAATTCACTAAACAACTCACATAGTAAATAGGGTCTACCCCCATTGGCTTCCCTAGGAGTAAGCCTAGACAGAAGAAGTCCAAATCGAGGTGACAAGTGGGTTTGGGCTTAGGCATTGTGCCTCCAAGGACACACCAAGTGGATTGAGACTTTTCCACGTTTGTAGGTGTGTATAAGGACGGCAACATCTTTGGCATCGTTGTCAGGGATAAGTCTTTTATCCTTGGTCAAAACGACTTACTCTAATTTATTCTTTAAGAACTAAGTAATAAAATTTTCCCCTAAATATTTTTAACTTGAATTGTGTTATTCGACATTGCTTACTCTCCAAGTGGCGACTCCATCTGAAAATTCTTTGAAGTATACTACCAGGAGTAATCCTCTTGCTCCTCGTAGCCTGCTTGAAAATATTGGAGAAGAAGCAATCTCTCATATCCATCTCTTGTTGTACATAATAATCCTACAACTTTTTGTCTTCCTTCTTGTTTTTGCTTTGTTTGATGCTTCTTGTTTGTTTGAAATAAACTTGGTCATCCGGCAACTCCACTTCAAAATAATTTGACAAAGTATTCTTCAAGAAGGAACTCACGGCTTGTTTAGCTTCATCCTTGAACTTGAAAAAGTTTTTGGATGAGGTTAGCAAGTTTTCCTTCTCGTTGGATCCTTAATAATTTTTGGGTCCCAGTCCTTTTCTTTAGGCCTTTTGTTTAATGATCTAGTTAAAAATAGGCGCTTTTTATAGTCCTATTGATTTTTCAGGAATAGTTGGTTATCCTCGTGATGTGCCTGAAATTGTTATTGAAAACTTGCCTGATTTTCGTAATTATGGTGATGCTAATGCTCGTATCAGAGCCTTTGGGCAATGTATTAATGAATGGTGTGATCCACCTATTCATGAGGATGTTCTAATGCAATTGTTTGTCTTGAGTCTTTGTGAGGAAGATGCTTACTATTGGTTTCATGATTCAGATGATAATAAGTTCAAGACCATACAGGACTTGATGCATGTGTTTTTAGAACAGTGGGGGGATGATCAGATTGAAACTTACAATGAATTGGTTGATGCTTTTATGAAAAAATGGGAGGACAAGAATCTTCCAGATATTGGAACAATGAATTCAAATGTAAAGATAGATACTTCACCAGATTCCATTGAGGAACTTAAAGAAATCATTGAGACCATACAGTTTTCCCATGCAGAACAGTTTGAGGCCATGGAAGATCAATTAGAGATCATGGAGGTTAACCTTGTCAGTACACATGCTTGTATTGAGTATCCGGACCATACAAAGCTTGGGCTTCAAAATGAACAAGAAAGGGAAGTTCATGGGGAAATTCTGGATGAGTCCATAGATGAGCCAGTAACCGATCTTGAGGAGATAAAGGAATTTGAGTTTGAAGTTGTTGAATATCTAGATAATTCAAGTCCCCACCCTCCTCCCGAGGAACCAATCTCTTTAAGGGAGAACTTTGACAACCTTGATGAAAACAGTGCAGTGGTTCCTTTGACATATTCATTTCCAACCTCTCAACCAACAGATGACTTAATACAGGATAATGGGAGAATGGAAGGCAACTTCAGTTTATCAAATTCATATCATTATGAGCAGTGGTTGAATTTCCACCATGAGGTCATATGCAACAATGTATCAAAATTTTACACGGCTTGTCAAACTCCAATGTTTGGTTGAATAAAGGAAGATGCATGATTCTTGCCTGGTTCTTTCTCACAAAAAACTCCAAGTTGATAAAACTTGGAAAAGGGTCATCAACGAGTCATCCTAGACAGGGATGTTTCAGACATTTGGGGTTTCATTCCATCCATTGCATGGTTGGTCCTAATTATTTCCATCTTAGCCATTTGGATGGTGGATCCTCGAGCACTTTCTCAAAGGTTGGCCACTTGGTGTCCAAATGGGCACCCTTTGTAACGTATTTCTAACCCTTCTCCTTTACTTTCAAGTTTTGTATTGTTTCATTTGATGTGTATTTTTCATTATGTAATTATGTTACTTATGTTATTCATTGTATAGTAATTTCATTTATGTGATTATTGTTTATAGCATTTCATTTATTTATTTTATGTTATACAAGTATTTATGTTGGGTATTGGTGAACACTTTGTTTTGTAGATTATGAAGTTCTCACATGCTCTCCTTCCCAAAGAAAGATTGAACACACGTCCCCATGTGGAGCCAGATGTTGACACCTATTTCAACTAGGGGGTCAACTCCATGTGCCATGAAGCTGTGTACCTGATGGTGCAACCAAGTTGAAGACTTTCTGGTTCTACAAGGCAATTTTTGCCCCCAGCACCTCTTTTTGTAATTGGAATTCCAGCGCCCCTGCATGGGATAATAATGTAATGGATATGCATGGATCATATTTTAGGTTAGTTGCCAAGGACTTTATCATTAGGGAAGTCCTTTCATCGAGTGTTTTTTATCCTCGAGTAATTGATCTAGCCTAACCAGCCATTTTAATTAACCTTGATTTTTTCACTCACAATAATCCTCCAAAGTGGTGAAAGACGTTCTAATGATCGAGCCCAAGGGATGACTAGGGTCTAGGAATATTGTAAATGACCATGCTAGACATCTCCTAGAGTCTTGCGAAATTCCTTCGAATCTAAGTAGATTTTTTTAATTTTTTAAAATTATCCAGTTAATGGTAATTTTAATTAATTTTGATGTAAAAATGTAAAAACTAGGTCCTGGGGGATTTTGATAGGGGTGTGACTACTCAAAAGAAATGGAATGAGAACCCCTACACCCTTGGACCAAGTTTCAGCTAAATTGGACAAGTTTTTCTAGGTCATTGTCCATGAGGAGTCCAAGTCAGTCTTGAGTTAGCAATTTAATTGCTTAAATTTAGCTAAGTCAAAAATGCCAAAAATTGTAAAATTAGCAAAAGGTTAGAGAAAGAGTGGAGATGATGCCTAACCCTTTTCCTAAGTTAGAGAAACACTTTTCTAACTTAAACCAACCCCCCACACCTAGCCACAACCTCACATCATTCATTCCCTAGGGAAGTTGCGCCCCCCTTGGTGAGGGAACCACCCAAAGTCAAAAAATAAATTAAACACCCAAGCTTCTAAAGTGCGCCCTCCTAGTGATCTCACATGGTGTTTCACTTGTCGAAAAGGTGTTTCCCCTCTCATACCCTCGGCCCTCACAAACTCTAGCCTACCAAAACCCTAAAAGTGTGCCCTCCTTAAGATCTTGGCTTCTTTTGGGCTAGTGACACTTGGAGCTCATCCAAGAGGGGTCACTCTTGCCTCCTAGGTATAAAAGAATGCCTACCCCTCCCTCATTTAACATCTATTCTCAGTGTAAAGTTACTATGCCCAAATCTCTCCCACTCTTTTCTCTCTCCCATCTTGCTCTCTTTCCTTTATCAAGCTTGTAGCAAGTATTTGCTCAAGCTTGCTTTCAATAAAAGGAATCTTTGGAGGAAATTGTTGGCATTGGGAATATTCTTGGTGCATGGATTGGATCTTCATTGGAGGTGACTTGTATTTTGGTTCTCTTTGGGTTTTTTGCTTCTAGATTTAGAGTAGGAGATCCAAGCAAAGTATTTTGCTTGGATAGATTTTTGGTACTATTGACATAGATCTTAGTGAAGTAGTTTCCTTTTGTTATGCAAAGTATTTTGTTAACATTTTTTAATCTACTCACCTCCTTTGTCTTGTAGCTTAATCTCTTCTATTTGCAGGTCACTAAGGGTTGGAGAAGGGCAAATTTCAGATCTTGAAATTTGACCCTTCACCCATTTAAAACCTTCTTAAGATTTATCTTCTTTTCATACATATTTTTATAGTATTTTTTGGTATATTTTTGTCATAGAATAGGTCTTATATCATCTATTATATGTTGTTTTTTGTACTAAAAATTTATGGTTATTGCTAAAAGAAATTTTTCCAAGTTTTTGGTTTTTTTGCAGCATTTCCAACAAGTTTTACTTGTTGTTTTTCTGCAGATCTGGAGCAGTCAAGGGGACGTGCTACCCATTTAGGGCCACAGAACATCAAGAAACAACCTCCCAAGTAAGGGTATTGAATACCCTCCTCTTCTTCCTCACTCTTACATTGTAAGCAAGCCCAAAGAGAATCTTTTGGGCTTGCATTTCTCAAAGCTTTTAAAATTTCTGCATTTTTTAATTCTTTTTGCCTACAACTAGCAAAGAGGTTTGGCTAAGCCAACCCATGCTAAATTGTAAGGCTAGGACATAGAGTTTATTTTTTGTTTTAAGCTTTCAATTTTCTTGCCCCACTTATCCTTAAGACAAGGTTCAAAGGCTAGGATCTTTACTTTTCTTGTCAAGAATTTGTTTAATTTCTTTCACCCACTTTGGCACAAAATCAGTAGGCCAGTCCTCCTTGTGCCTTAGTTGAGGTTGCTAGTCTTTTTATTTTCAAGTATTGCTTGCCCCACTTTCCCTTAAGACAAATTGAGTGGCTAGGATCTTGTCATTTATTTTCCAAGCTCTTTTTTACTTACATTCTTTATTCTTTTGCCTACACCTAGCAAAGAGGCTTGTCTCTGCCACCCATGATAAATCATAAGGCTTGTCTATAGTTTAATTTGTTTTCCTTCACATTGTCTATAATTTCTTAATCTCTAGTTTCTCATTCTTTAAGTGGTTTATTTTGCAAAGTCATTTACATTGCTATCTCTTGGTTAAGTTGTGCAACTATTTAATTAATTCAATATCTTGTATCTTAAGAATAGATCTTTCACTTGGCAATTTTTATTTCAAGTTGTTCATAGCTACAATCTAGACAAGGAGGATCAATTTATCTAGCCTAATTAGGCACTTTGGACTGGTACAACTTTCGCCACCAAAAAGGAGGCTTGTGGAGGCTCAGGGGGTGCTAAGTCAGGGATGACTTCACGATACTAGTTGCCCCCCCTGCTTGAGCACCCAAATTTTTCGGGTTGACCTGTGGAGCTAGGGAAGGGCCTTGTTTGCCCTTCTTCTTGAGCACCCAACAATCATTTTGGCCAAAGCAGTAAGAGTCTAGGGGTAGTCACATAGTTTAGGTTTGTGTCACAACACCTTAAGCCCCCCTAATCAAAGAGAGACTCTTAAAACTTTTCAAAAATTTATCCAATACATTTCACAACACTTGCACTTTATTTTCAGTATCTTTCAGTGGTGTAGACCTTGTTGTTCAAGGCTTTCATTTATATGCTTATGGTTTTAATTCACTAGTATTTCATTTCCAAGCATTTCATTTCAAGTTGAGCACTTACTTTCAAGTTCATTGTGGTTAAAGTGGTTTATCTGTTCAAGGGCAAACTACTATCAAGTTGCGCACCATCTCTTTGGGGCACTTGGTAAGTGGTTTCCCCCCTTGCTTCAGAAGTTGCGCACCTCCTCTTGTTGTCTCTCTCATCTTTAGATGTTGTGCACTTGTTCCTTTTCTAACTTTTCCAAGTTCATGCTTTATGGTTAGTTAGTTGCCTTGATCATTGGCTTTAGTTCATCTCACTTGTTGTATATCTATCTAACTCATCTTTTCTTATTGTTGATATTGTAATTTACATTTACATGGTATATTTGTTCATTGCTTTATTTCATCTTACAACTTATTGTGTAGTTATTCTTTTGTAATTAGATCTTTCATTTCTTTGTAGTCTTTTGCATAGACTTAGTTGACCCCTTGCCCAATCTTTAGGCACTAGTCTTAGTTGACCTTAGGGAAAGGATTTGACTATCATTGAAATTGTGCATTTGCATTGTTGCTTGCCATATAGGTTAGATTTCCCCCTAACTTAACAAAACTAAAATTAACTCCTAGAATTCACTAAACAACTCACATAGTAAATAGGGTCTACCCCCCTTGGCTTCCCTAGGAGCAAGCCTAGACGGAAGAAGTCCAAATCGAAGTGACAGGTGGGTTTGGACTTAGGCATTGTGCCTCCAAGGACACATTTACGAAGGAGAAGCGGCATGAGGTTAGGTGTTGGTGCATGTGAGCAAGCGCTGACAAAGAAGGTTGCGAGCACGTGAAGATCGGGTGCAGGTGTCGAGAGGCTACAAGGGCGCAAGTGTGGTCGATCGTTGATTCATGGAGCCACAGCCAATAGACATAGCCGTCAAGCCGCTAGCTCAAGTCGTCAACTAGAGTCGCCAGAGCAGCCACGCCAACAAGGTCGCAGGGCTACCACGCAGGACATCCAGCTCAACAGAGTCGCCAGTTGGGCCGAGACAGTCGTCAGGCAGCCCCAGGGAGCAAGTAGAGATCTGGTCAGCTCCAAGCAACGAGCAAAAATTCAGGCAACCTCAGTCAAGTTCAGACAGGCAACAGATTCGGGCAGTGAGTCCAAGCGGCAGAATTTGATTTTTTCAGCAGGTTGTAGAGATCGTTGCAACTGGATTGTGATTTGAGGATAGGTTGGATGGGGTTTCCAACTATAATTCTTGGAAGGAGAGAATCATGTTGGTGTTGATGGAGAACGAGATCTGGGAATTTGTCAATACTCAGATCACTCCTCCAACAAGCCATCCAAAATCACAAGGATGTGAAAGTCAGGCGCATAATTCTAGATGGAGTAAAGGATCATTTGATCCCTTATTTATCTGGAAAGAACATTGTCAAGGACATGTGGGAGGCTCTGAAGGGTTTATTTCAAAGTAAAAACGAGAATCGCAAAATGGTGCCGAGAGAGAATCTCAGAGACAAAGATGACAGGATCAGACACATTGACAACCTATCTCACCCAGATCTGACAGATTCGAGATGAATTGGCTGCAATCGGGGAGACAGTGGATGATTCAGAATTGGTGAGGACGGCACTCAAAGGCTTCATAAAGGAGTGGACATTGTTTATCAAAGGGATCGTGGCACGTGAGAATCTCCCTGATTGACGAGGTTGTGGGATGACTTCGTTCGGGAAGAACTTCAAGATGAAGATCTAACTTGAGGTCGGCACAAGATTGATGATGAGAACATTGCTCTTGCTAACCAGGCAAAGAAGGGCGAGTTCAAGAAGACTTTCAGTGGAAAGTCTACCTCTCAAGACGACAAGAAGAAAGACATGAGAAAAGTCAAGTGCTTTGCATGTCACAAGTTTAGGCATTATGCAGGTCAATGTTCGAACAATAAGAAGGGTGGAAACGGGACACAACTAGAGGTAGCTGCTTCAACAAAGGCTCAAGTGGATGAGTTTGCCAAGAAGTTTGGGAATGAATTCTTATTTGTTTCCCATCGTTCCTCAGGCACCATATCAAATAGTGCATGGTTACTAGATAGCGGAGACACATGTCATATGACAGGAGCACAGACGTTGTTTGAGAGCTTCACAGAGTCAAATTTGGACATGTATGTGGAACTTGGTGTGGGCACCAAGCATGCAGTAAAGGGATCTGGGATGGTGCCATTCCAGATGAAGTCAGAAGGCGTGTTGAGAGTGATGGACATGTTATGGGTTCCAGAACTCAAGAGGAGTGTGCTCTCAATTTCAGCGATTGAGAAGAAGGGCTTTGGCGTGGTATTCCAAGATGGACAGACGGTGATCAAGCCTAGAGGATCTAACTCAGACACATCAGTTGTTCTTGGAGTTAGAGAGAGCAACTTGTATAGGCTAAAGGGTCAGCCTATGCGAGCAATGGCTAGCATGAGAGTGACAAAAAACAAGGAGCAGGTAGCTCCGAAGGTTGAGAAGCTAAGAGGGAGTCAACCTACAGGTTCAGGTGGGAAGAAGCAGCCCTCCAAGTCTGTCAAGAAGGAGTCATGGTACGAGATGGCCATGCAGGATGCTCGGGAGCAAGAGGCTTCTAGGAGCATGTTCAAAGAAAAGTCTTTGAAGAAGTGTCCGAAAGAGATGGCAGAGATAACTTTCATTTCAAAGGGAGTAGCCAATCAGGTGGATTGGAGAGCGGCCATGGTAGCATATTTGGTAGCGAAGATAGAGCCACATCCAGGTGGTAGAAGTACCTTCCTCACTAAGAAGGAGTGTTGATGTATTTAGCATCGGATAGGTACTTCCACATTGGCTTGGTGTCTAGCATGTGGAAGTCGTCACTAATACCTCTCAGGAGTTGGGGAATTTACTTTAATTGAGTAATAATTAAAGTGAATGCCTTGTTATAACTAATGTGAGTTTAATTAAGTTAAATGCCTAAGTTTTTGGCATTAGTAACTTGAGTTAATTAAATCCTATCCATTAGATCTAAAGTGAAGGTGAGATTTAATCTCATCCCTTGATCCCCTTGGAGATCTAGGGTTTTGGATTTAGGGTTAGCTCAACATTTTAAAAGGCAGCCTAAGTGAGAGGATGAGACACACAGATTGAGTGAGTGATATCTCATTGATTGCGTTAGAAGAGCATTTCATCCAAGTGTACAGGGGCAGGGGCCAAGGAAAGGAGAAAGGGGCAGTAAAGGAGATAGCAGCTAGGTGTGATAGGCTAGGCTATTTGTTGCATTGTATTATTCCTCAAGTGGGCCATTATCCTAAGATGGGAGCCCGGGATTTTATTTAATAAAATCAACAAGGTACTGGTTTTCCCTTTGGGATTTTCCCAAGGGTAATTTGTTGAACTTTCCTACAACTCAGCAGTGAAATGTTTGCCAATAATTTACTAAAACTCAGAAATTAAACTTGTTGATATAAATCTGATAAATTATGCAAAACACCTACAGCGGAGTCATAAGTTATAACATCAGGAAATCACAGCGGAAACATACAGTAAAGGAAGCATAAACATACATAGACACCAAATGTACCCTGGAAACTCCGGTGTGGGGAAAAACCAGCTAAGAGGGGCTTTTATTGGGCATTCAGGAGAATAATTACAACAGCAAAGTAAACTAAAAACTCTTACAAATTTCCTAGCAAAAATGTTCACATTCCTCAGCAGAAAATCGCCCAGTTGTTGGTTGTATGGCCCAACAAATTTTGGCCCACTACGGCATGGTCTGTACGACCTAGGTACGACCTGTACATCTTTGGCCTGCTATACATCCTGCTTGTTGGTGTTGGTACGACCTGCAAACAGCCTTCTCAGGCAGAGAAAACTCGGCCTGCTCCTCTCTACTTGCTACTGTTCTGAAATGGCCCTTCTTAGCAGACCAGTATGGCCCAAGGATGGCCTCTGTTGGTTGCCCAAAGTTGGCCTTGAACTTTCCCTCTCTGATTCAGTTGCTCCCTCTTCTTCTCCTACCCAAGCACCCTCTTCTTCCCACCTGCACAACCTCACAAATGAGAATGGTGTCCTTCTCCACCCTCGTCCCCTTCTTTTATCTCACCTTCAGCCACCATTTACCTTGAGATGTGTGCCCAGCCTTGGGCCTCAATGGCTAAGATTGGGGTGCCCCCTTTGTGATGGATCCCACTCTCCATTAAGTGGTGTGCCCCCCTTTGGACAAGGTCCCACAAAGCACTTAGCCCATCATGAGTTGCGCCCTCTCCTCCTAGGCCCACAATCCACTCAAGGATGAATTATTTGTTGATTTTCCTAATTCTGATTTAGGCTAAGATAATAAGGATGATATGGGTTGATTAAGGTGTCCATCAGCTAGCCTAGGACATGTAGGCATAGCTGAGACACCAACCAAACTTAAAAAATAACACTCCCTCTTAGCGAGGGAGGTGTCTCCACTTGGATCAATCTCTGACCCCATCAAATTTGTTGTTGTTGTAGTTGCTCCCTTTGAACTAGAAGACATCCATGCTACCTCCGTTGTACTCTGATCTGATGTCCTACTCGGTGTTGATATTGTGGTAGCTGCGGGAGGCATTTACCTCCACGTGTAACCCTGGCGAGAATAGAATATTCCGAGAAGCAAGAAGTAAACCTAAAGCATTGAACATAACCCTAGAAGACAAGTCGGCTCAAGGAAATAATTAATATTAAGTATTTAGTCTCCAGAATGAGAAGTCGGCCCAGACAGCTCAGGAAACAGTATAAATACAAGTAGCCAAACCTCATTTTGTACACACAGCTTAGAATTTCAAGTGGGAAGAAGTGTGCACCGCAGAAACAGGGCTAGTGCGCAAGTCTGGGGAGCAGTTGTCTCAATCTGGTTTCTTGGTTTAGGCTCGGAATTTATGTTGGTTATGGTTGGACTTTCTAATCAGTCTTGGCTATCTTTATGCATTAGTCGTGGTTGGCTATTGGTTTGCTTCCGAAATCATTCTCTGTCAAGGTTAAGGTGCTCGGGGGAGGCTTCGGCCTATGGTTGGGTGACAATATTGTTATATTGTCTTTGGTTAAACGAGCACATCCATTACTTTCTAACAGGTTATGGGCCCACACTATCTTTGGACAGTCTAACCGTTGGAAGATAGATTGGGAGGCTTTGCTCAGTTACAGTTGCAGTTGCAGCCGGTTTTTACTGCAGCAACGAAAAGTTAACCCTCTTGTTGAGGCACCTTAAGTGAAGAGATTGATCTAATTTCTGGATAGCCTAGTGCGCCCTAGCCTAGTGCACCTCCTGGTATTCTCAGCAAGCCAAGATGTCAAGTTTGAGTTTTTGGTCAAAATCAAGGGTTGACCAAGTCAAAGCAATTATGACTTACTCTATGAAGTCAGAAAACAAGTTAGACGGGGCTTCTAACTTCAAAGCATGGAAGACAAGGATTGATCTCATCCTTGTCAAGAATAAAGTGTTGGATATCATGAACGGAAAGATTGTGGAACCAGAGTTTGAAGAAGGAAAAGAGAAGGAACATCAGAACGTTGCAGTGATGGAGAAGTTCAAAGACAGTGACATTAATGCCATGAGTATCACAGTGGACTCTATAAAAGACCACTTGATACCCTACATCTCCCATCTTGACTCATCTAAGATGTATGATGCCCTAACAAATCTCTTCTCAGTCAGGAACATTGGACAAGTAATGAGTCTGAAGAATGAGCTCCGTGACATGAAAATGAATGATGATGATAGCATAACATTATACTTTGTGAGAATATCTCAGTTAAGAGATCAACAACAAGCTATTGAAGAGATCATTTTAGAGAAGGAACTGGTAAATATAGTACTCAATGGTCTTCCCAAGACATGGGATGCATTTGC
>CBVK0100184021.1:0-10259 GCA_900067695.1 Picea abies
GAAGAGAAAAACCCCGTACCCTTGGAAGTCTCGGTAGCCGAAATGCTGACATGGCCTAATCGTGCGCCACGCATCCCTCTCGATGGACGGTTGCGATGATGTTGGCATTTTGGGACTTGTTTCATCATATGGTGTGTGCTAGCACCTTTTCCCCAGGCCTGTTCCTCTGTGACCAGGCGCCAAGACCGTGGGCCCAACTCCTGAGCGCTTTCGGTGCTTCGCGTCTTGCAGCTGGGAGGAGGCTAATCCTCTCTCCTCAAAGTCGCGATGCGCGAAGAGGCAATAGAGCCTAATCGCACACCACGTGCCCCTCTTTGATTAGACGACCCTAATCATATTCGACGATACTGTGGGCCCAAATCCCGGATGCCTTCGACACTTCGCATCTCGGGGTTGGGAGGAGGCTGATCCTCTTGCTTCAAAGTTATGATAGGCAAGGTGGCGACATAGCCCAATCATGCACCACGTGTCTCTCCTTGATCAGACAGCCCAGAACACTTTCGACGCTACTATGGGCCTGGCATTAAAAGCTCTTTGCATTTCGTGATTCACGAGTTTGTGGGTTGAAGACCCTCGGCTCCTCTTTTCCAAACTCCCGATACCCGAGATGGTAATACCGGTCTGGCTCCTTTCCTTGTCAGCACCCTCCACATGTAACCGTTGGATAGGGCTTAAGTGCTAGTGCCTCTTGCAACTCGGGAGTATTGAACTTTGGCATTCTCCCCTTGTGAAGTCCCGAGACGCGATGGTCAACGATGGTTGACTCCCCTTTGGACACTTCTCATAACTCGCAATCTTGCGCAACCAAAGGATATGGTCCACCCTCCAAACTCACGAACCCCGAGTTCAAGAAATAATCCCACGCTTAAACTGATCACGATCAATGGCCCTCGTAACTTTGCGAGTGCTCCACGAAGAATTCTGACCGTTCACTTCCTTAAAAACTTCTGCGCTATACTTGGCGCGACTCGGTTGAGTGCAATTACCCACCGACCATTGCTCTGCTCCGTCGATGAATCCTTGCCATTGAAAACAAAATGCCCACTCGCTTGATTTTAAGCTCGAAAAGGACTTCTTCTGTGTGCTGCGCTTGGTGCTCATGACTACGCCCTTTGAAAAAGATGCCTTTGTTGGATTTTTAGGCCTTCTTCTTCGCAGTTTGGGCTACGGGCTCAAAGGAGAGAAAAAAACCCACCCCTCTTAACAAGAATTAATGTTAACAATGTCCACCACATATTCCTTCATGGAATTCTCACATTAATTCTTGAGCTTTGTTTTCATCAACACATCCCAGTAATGCACCATCATAGTTCCCTGTGAACAATATATCATCAATCAAGACATTGATTTGACTTCATCTTCAATGATCTTTCTCTTTAGGGTTCACGGTGACTGGAAATTGTCCGAACCTCAAGTAGAATACAATATCTCTATACCATTATGAATTTGCCAAGGGTTCTCCTACTGAAATTGAAATCATTCCATCCAAATAATCACTATTTGCAATGAGCTTACATAAACCTTGTCCTTTAACTGCATTTAAAGGTTTAATTTCAATATCATATTCTTGTATCTTTGCCAGCCAGTTAGTCCATTTCCTTCTCTCAACTGTTGATTCAAAAGCATCTTCACTGGTGAGGATGGAACATAAGCAATGACATAAGAATTCAGTATGTAATTTTGAAAGTGTGCCACTTCTTTCACAAGAGATAAGTCTTGCTTTTCCAATTATGAATACCTAAATTCATAATCATGAAGGGTTTTTCTCATGAAGCTAATTGGGATTTCTTCACCCTTGGTATTCCTTTGAGTAAGAATAGACACAACAACCATTTTTGTAGCGAATGAATAGATGCTGAAATCCCTTTGAAAGTCTGGGCTAATGAGGACTGGAGCTATAGTGATTTCCCTTTTGATATTATTGAAAGGTTCTTGTGTATCCATGGTCCATTCAAACCTTTGGTATTTTTTTAACAATAAGTTGATCGGCTTGAGAATGCTTGCATAATCAGGGACAAATCTTCATACAAAATTGATATTGCCAAAAAATGACTGAGCTCCCTTCTTAGATGATGGGGGATTGAGTTTGTTTGTAGCTTTAACTCTTTATGGATCTATATAGATACCTTCCTTGCACACAATATGACCCCATAGTTTGCCTTGAGTTATATCAAATAAACATTTCTTTGGATTTAAGGAAACACCATATAATTTGTATCTGTCAAAAACTTTCCTCAAGTGATGAATGTGATCGCTCCTTGTTTTTGAGTGCACCGTCAGGTCATTTTGATAATCCACCATGAATTTTCCTATTAACCCATCAAAAGAATGATCCATGGCGCTCTGAAATGTAGCTCCTGCATTATTTAAACCAAATGACATCCTAGCATATGTACATGTCTCCCAAGGTGTTACGAATTTTTTCTTTGCTCTGTCTTCCTCAACAACCAAGACTTGATTATACCCAGAAAAAAAAAACTAACATGGACATGCAGGCTAATCGCATGACTTGTTGGAGAAGAAACTCCATGTTAGGTAAAGGATAATTATCCTTTACACTTGATTTGTTAAGATCTTTGAAATCTACACACATCCGGATCTCCCCGCTCTTCTTTCTTACTATCACAGGATTTGAAAGCCAATCAGAATGTCTAATAGGATATATTATTCCAACCTTCTTTAATTTCTCCAATTCAACCTTTACCAGAGGTTTTAATTTGGGGTTCATCATCCTTATTTTCTTCTTGACCAACTTTTCCCCTTCTCACAAGGGAATAATATGTTTAAATATTGTTTTATCATAAGCCTTCAAATCATCATAAGTCCATGAAAACACATAAAGATATTCTTTAAATAATGCAACATATTGATCAACTTCCTCAATGGTGCAATCAACTCCCAAGTTGACATATTTTGGGGAACTGTCAGTTCCAATATTGATTTTTCTTGTTTCTTGGACCTTTTGGAGTGAAATTTCTTTCAGGAGATTCTTAGCGTGATCGTATTTCGTAAAAACAGACTCATATTGAATACAATCGTTCGGAACAATAGATATGTGATTGTCTTCATCATCATCATCGTTCGACAATTTTTTTTCCAATTGTTCATCATTCTCAAATACTTGTAAATATTCCTGGTTATCGGGTACAGAAGGTCAGAATACTCTTTCTACTTGAAAATATGTTTTACTTTGAATATCATCTGGGTTCGACAATGAGGCCGCCAAATCTGATGAAACTTCCTTCTGATTCTTGTCCCTTGGAATGAAATAAATGTTGAAAGAGATGAAAGATTCCATCAATTCGTTAACTCTTTTGAAATATAATTTGAGTCTTTCCTTTTTGATTTTATACCTCTGGGTGACTTGATTTATTACCAACTCGAAGTCACCAGTCACAATTAGATGTTGTATCTTCAATTCTTGTGCAAGAATCATTCCCTGAATCAAAGCTTCATATTCTGCCTCATTATTGGTACATGCAAATTCAAGTATGATAGCATGTGGATGCACAATCTTTCCCGGACTTACAAGGACAATTTCAATCCCACTCCCTGAACTCGAGCAAGCTCCATCAAATGACATCCTCCAAAAACCTTCAAACAGATTCTCTTGATTCTCCATACCTTGAATTTTCTCCAGGCTTTCAGTCTATTCCATGTCTATGATAACATAGTTTCCGATCCCAACATTTATATAATCTTCCATTAATTCATTATCCTTCTTTTTGAAAGAGAAGGGTATCTTGGGTTCATGTGGAACCTTTATCATTGCTTCTTCTTTTCCTAGAAACCTCATGCAACTTCCATCGTTCATTATGTATCCCCCAATCATAGACGACCAATCTCTTAATAGAACAACTCCAAATGTAGGAGGAAGGTCTACCACAATGATATTGAAAACTATAATGATACGGGGAGCCGCCGCGATCCAAGCATAAAAGTATTTAATTTCACCATAATTTGGCACTTGTCTGGAATCAATTGCATATATAATTTCACTAGTCTCATAATATTTGGTGCAATTCATGTCCAATGCCTCCATGACCGCCAATGGCATAATATTATTGGTTGTGCCAGTATTGACTAAACAATTATGAAGTGTAACATCATGATTTTCATTTGAAATAAAAAGGGCAGGATTTTACCGCTCAACTTGATGGTTGATTTGTTCTAGTTTTTTTTCGGACTTGTCACAAAAGCTTCCACTTTTTTAGATGGATCATCCAATAATCTCAAAAATTTTTCCCTTTGTTGGGGAATCTTCACTACTTCCTTAAAAGGAAGAGTTATCCTTAGTTTACTCAAGTCCGCTACAACATTTTATTTCATCTAGGTGGAGTTTGACATCAAGTGTTGCTTCTTACTTCCAACACTATCCATCATATTCTCATTTTCCTTTTTTTTTTTTTTTTTTTTTTTTTTCAGAATCATTTTTATTCTTGGATTTATTTACAAATGCTCTTGTCTGGGAAACATTCTCATACGATTCGGGGTCATTGTTTCCTTCTTCAAATATATACATGGACGTATCACATCCGTCCATATATATAGTTTCAAAACTTTCATCAGATGAATAATAGTTCTCTTGCTCAACCATTTTCTCATCATATACTTCATCCAAAACAAATGCATTGGGGGTTGGTTGCCTGGGAACCCTTGGCCTTTGCGAATTATCTGTATTTTCAAACCTTACTCTGTTTTTTTGGGGAGGGTTCATTCTTTTCTCTTGGACCAACATTCTCATATTTGCTACATACTTGTACCCCCTTCTTAGTCTTGTTATCTCATTCTGCATTTTGCATGATAGTTCTTTTCATTTGTGAAATTTTAATTCTATGCTTGGTTTCTTGTGCCGCAACAGGGCCTACCTTCACATCTAGTATGGTCCCCTTGAAAAATACTCCTCCACTTGTTTGGGTCGATCGTGGCTTTGGTTCCTCATTCTTTTTGGAGCTAGAGGCTCCTTGATTATCAATACTTAAGCATCCCAACTTCCTTTGTACTTTTCCTAGGACAATGTCAGGGTCGACACCCATCTCAATCATAATTTATTCCATCTCAGTGGCTTTAATCATTGCTTCCTCCAAGGTATCCATCTGGGATGTTCTGATAACATATTTCACATTTGGGGGAATCACATTCTTATAACAAGCGAGTATGATCGAATCATTAGGTATTTTATCTTATGGAATTTTAATCAAAGTTTTATTGAACCTGAGATTAAAATCTTTTATTCTCTCATTCTTCCTCAAACCAATCTGGGTGAAATCGGTGAGAAGAGTATGATATGTAACTGGAGGAGCGAACATAGTTAAGAAAATGGCTTCGAGGTCATTAAACGAGCCAATGGACATACTAGGTAATGTCATATACCATTCATAAGCTCTTCCTGATAAGGTTTGAAGAAATAACCTTACCATCACATCGTCATATTGTTGGCCCTGGAGCAAGTGTTGAGGATTATTGGTCATGTTTGACCCAATTTTGGGACTTCGACAGGCTGTCGAAGGTGGAGCGCAAGACAAATCATAGATCTTGCGATCTTGGCCCCTTTTTGGGATTTAGGATTATGTAGCAGGTATGGGATGTCGGCCCATGGGTTTACCCATGTTTAGGCCTATCTTGTAAAGTATTAATAGATGTCTAGGTGAGGGACATCTAGAGGCATCTATGTGATATTTTGCTAAGTGCTAAGTGCAAGTGTGGATTGTAAAATTCTTTGTGCATACTGTGTGAGACTTGCAGAGCTGAGTGCAAGTGACTGTAGAAGCCTTTGTGCTGTAACCTAGCTCAAGGAAGGAGGATCTGGCGAGGTGCACACAGATCTCCTGTCCTATGCAGAGTAGGGTTTTTGTGGCTCTATGCATGTAGATGATTGACTGAAGATAATAAAGAAGATAAGAGTTCATGGACATAGCCCCAGGGTGGGGGTGAACCACGTATATGCTATGTTGCTTTGTTTTGTGAGATGTATTGATGTGTCTATGTGTTTATTGCTTAGTTATTTAACATAGATGAATGATAGATAGCTATGTTAATGCAATGTGCTTAATAGTGTGGATGAATACTAGATATGGCCTATGTGGATGTGTTTAGTGCTTGAATGTGATAGATCTGAATGAATACTGTGCTGTGTTGTGAATAGGGTTTAACTGCGATGTAACTAAGAGCTGAATATTGATGAATGTTAACTATTGAGTGCTTTGTTAAGTGTTATAATCATAGATCGGTGTCCCAGCTAAGGTTTCATACATTGGAGTCCTACAACCACCCCTTTCTCTACCTTGGCTGAGACTTCATCTGCTTCACAGGTGATGCCGAAAAGGACGGTAGTTAGGGTTTTGTTGGTGTATTGTTGTAGTGTTGAACCCTGGGTCGTCCCCTGTGCCAACAAATGGTTCCATTGCTTGGAATTGAAATTGTGATTGTTGGGAACTAAGGAAAGAGAAGCTTTGTGCAAAGACCTGACCTAAAATTGTGAGAGCTCTGTGCATAGATCTATCGCTCTAGTGTGTAGTATTCTACTGGATTTGTGAAGCTCTGTGCTAAAGAAAGAAGTCTGACCTGAAGAAAAGCGGTAAGATCTGAATGCTTTGTGCCAACAAATCTGATAAAGGTAAGAATAGTGAAAAGTTTTAGATCTGGAAGCTTTGTGCTTTGTTGAAGATAAGATTAGTGGAAATTTTTGTTTCTAAAGTATGGATCTAGGTATGTTTGATAAGATTTGTCCTAGCTTGAAAACTAGGGCATTGATAGAAGAAATAAGATTTGATATGAGTAGATCTGATAATAATAATGAAAGATATGTTATACCTATGCATATAAAGAATGTTTGGACTAAGGAATGGTTGCAGGACCCTAGAAAGAATTTTTTGCAGGTTAGCTGCGATAATCCTAGCGCACAGTTCAGGAGAGGCTAGGGATCATTTAAAAGAAAGAGAGGATTAACCCTTTGTTACAGTTGCAGAAGACCGGGACATCTGGATAAGGAATGCCTTGGTAGAAGACCTAGTTGCCTCTGTTGCAAAGCTCTAGACCATGAAGTATTGGATTGCCCTAGAATGTTTGAAAAGGTTGAAAGAATGAATATGAACCAAGAGAACCCTAAGGCAGATCCAAAAACTGTGATTATGACAGAACCCTAGAAAGAATATGAGAAAGTATTGCTACAGATGAAAAAACCCTAAATTACCACCGCCATGTCAGCTTATCAGAGGTCTTTAAAGAAAAAGAATGCATTGAAGCAAGAATAGGAGACTTCGACATTGACTGTATTTGGATGAAGAAACACAGGTGAATATCATGACAGAAAGAACTTGGGAAATTCTAGGAAATCCTGCTATGATTCCTTCATTGGGAGGAATAGGTTTATTTAGAGGAAAGATGATAAACCTATGTGGAAAGATCACCCAGATATCTATGAATGCCAATGGAACTTCAACAGAGGAAGAATTTGAAGTTTTTAAATTTATTGAGAACAACGCTCCATTTGCTATGTTACTAGGAAAACCTTGGATTGAAAAATATCAGGCCAGAAGCAAAGAAGAAGAAGCCTTAGAACAAAAGAAGCAAGAGTTGAAAGATTTCATGACTAGAAGGATTGCACACTTGATTGAAGAACAGAAGAATCGGGAAAATCTATTTCAAACTAGAGACATGGATGTCGAAGATGGAAGAACACTAGAAGACCCACATAAGACTGAAGTACCTATTCCAGATACAGATGAAGTATTACCCCTGATTTCTAGGAAAGAACCTCAAAAACAGGAAGTTACTCTGCCGAAAGAAGATAAGAATCAGAATGGAAAAAGGAATTATGAGATGAAGCTCACTAGAAAGAAGGCTAGAAAACTAAGCAAGAAGAGAGCTAAGCTTGAAAAGTTACAGAAGGTTCCTGAGGAAACTTCGTAGAAGGAAAATTTGCAAAATTGGAGCTTCGCCGGAATATCATAACAACGTCACATGGAACTTCGCCATGGCGAAGCAATATATCCGTTGGGGATAGTATAATCATTCAACCGACGGCCTGGATAGGTAGAAAGACATTTATGATCAGAAAGTTCTCCACCAGACCATTGGGACCGCGCCATAACAAACTGAACTGAGTTAATGAAGGATTTGCACCCGTTGCAAGAGATCCATTTACAAGTTATCTATTTATCCTGTCGCGCCACACAATGAGAACACTTTTTCTAACCGTGAATTTGAGCCCACAGATTAGCTGATTTCTCATAGTGATCATCACACTATTACCTATCATCCCATTACATTGAACATTTACTCTTTGAACCCGAGATATTCAACCATGAGCGTATGTCTGAAGAATTTAGTGCAGTCGAAGAGTCCATGAAAGAAGTATTGATTGACCTCATTACTGAGAGAGTCATGTCTATAAGAGTGATGTCTCTAGGTGTACAAGCATCCTTGACGAGAGGAGTGCAAGCCTCTTCGTCGACTGCTCGCAGAGCCGGACCATCCTAACCATTAGCAAAAAGCGAACCAAACACAGAGATGACCTAGCCAACGTAAAGCTGATCCCATTCATATTTCCCTATTACATCCCGCCTCTGGCCGACGTAGTGAGTTGAGATAGCGTGCCAAGAGAATTCGAGTACACCATGGTTACTGCGTACCTCCCGAAGGGGATACACGCAATTCACGCACAACATGATAAGATCACATCGTTGAAGTTCAGTGACTTCAACCTTGGAGATCACAAAAACTACAGTATGCTTTCCTCGTATAAATACCTAACCCGAACAAAGGGGAAGAACTCAAAGATGATCCCTCAGCCGTGGATGATGAACCTTGTGTAGTCCACTTTGTTAAACGTCATGAAAATCCCACACTTCGGACGACACCAGGAAGTCAATGCCCGTGTCAAGTTATTTCTTTCATGTTACCATGGCGGCTACTTATGTCTAGACTGTTGTATCACAATCGGCCTGATGTTGATCCATAGGATCACAGGCTTGAGTATGCAAGGACCTGACCCGCAGGAGTTTTATCCAAGTAAAGCCACAGATCATGCACTAGCACAAAATATCAAGGATACATATGGCGATGTTGAAAAGGGAACGTGAGGCTACAAGGTAGCCTCCATCTAGAATGGCGCAGTGCACCTCACCTTTCAGTTAATATCTAAAAAGTTAGTAAGAAAGAACAGACCTACGCAGGTCACAGGCTTTGTTTTTGACCTCACAGGAAAGTGCGTAAAAGGTTTACAGATGAACTAAGAGAAGTACCTGGTGAATCAGCTGGAGCTAGACTATCACGAAGCAAAGGATTAGGGCTATGAGTTCCACTTCAGCTGGCTCCTAATCCTTATCTCCTTTGTTTCCTGGGAGATGCCGGAAGGTGCGACCATCCTGAATATTGAACCATTCGAGCCACTTGCTGCGAAGTTTGCTACACTATGGTACTTGAGTGATATGAACAAACAATGGCAATAGAACATTGTTTTTCATACATACTACCTTCAGCTAAAGAGATCCATAGAAGCAGATCCTCGCATGACTCTGAACACCCTACAGAGATTTCGACCCTTGATGAAGTTCTACACAGATAGACACTTCATCTACCTTACAGCACGAGCCATTGAACATAAGGAGAAAAGTCAGTCATACTAAAAGCTCACGGAAGAGGACCTTGAGGAGATCACTAAGGAATGGTTGGTAGACCTCCTTATTCTAGCAGACCCTGCAGAGATGTCTGCCATGAAAACCCATAAACCGCACATGATCCACCCAGACCCAATAGAACGAAGAATACCGAAGAGGTCCAAGACCTAAGAAATGCCTCAGGAAAGACCGCTTCAGTATCACCTAACCAAGGGGGTGAGGAGGAAGAAATAAATGGCATAAGAGATGAACAGAAGAAAGGCGAAGTAACACCGCCTAGAGAAGAGAATGATCCCCTGAAGAAGAGGAAGGTTTCTCCCCTGAAACATTCTTCCTGGAAGAAATCGAGAGCCACAGTGACCAAGATGAAGACTGTGCTTACTATTGATGACTTCGACTTCATCATAGCATCCCTCAACGATGATTCACTGGAATTCATGGAGAAACAAGAATCTAAGCAGGAGGAAATGTATGACAGACTTAAGTTTGAGTTTTGAGGGGTACAATAGGCCCTTCAATCTAGCCACGTAGTGTCCACCAGGCCCTTGCCATCAAAAGAACTAGAGTTGGGAGATGAGCCAGCCGAACTTCGTCGATTAAGCTGATGCGGTCGAAGTTCACCTTCATCACGCACAAAAA
>CBVK0100184021.1:10268-21620 GCA_900067695.1 Picea abies
GAACAAGCCACCCAAACCTTGAAGAAAGTGCAAGGCAAAATCGTGGAACAACGTAGAGTTGTATAACAGGAGAAGGTTGCTCTCCAGGCCAAGTTTGAAGCGAAGAAAGGACAAATGCAACAAGAAAAAGACCAGATGCTCGCAGAGAAACTCGAAGTGAAAGAAGTAGTAAACAAAGAACTTCACTCTGTGGCAGGCTTAGAACCATAGCCTAGAGACTGAGTCATGCATAAAGTAGAGAAGCTTGCAGAAGCTGTCCAACAACTACAACAATGGATAACATATTTAGAGCTCCACACTGTACCTGACACCCCACAGGATGTAAGGGATTAAAGGGAAGCAACTACTCGAAGCGCAGTTGAAAGAATAAAATTCCTTGCCCTGGAATGTAAGAAACTAAGTGATCGTAGTGCCCAAATGTATGAACAACTCATTGAGAATCTAGAATTAAAGGCGTTGGAGTCACAACTCTAGGAAGTGAAGTATCAAGCAAAGACAATACAGGCATAGTTGAAGCCCCTATCACCTGTAGAAAGAATGAAGTGATCCCAAGAGAAACACACTGCCCAACAATAGGTCCATACTATTCAGAGCAGAGTTATGTAAGTAACTCAAAGGCTCCAACCTGTACAGGATAGGGCTTACCAATTGTTCACAGAAATTGAAGGCCGAGGAGCGGAACTGGAGAAAGTTGTCACTACCACTGAACAATTCCTAGAGGGACCTGTCAACGAAGTAGTCATACAAGAGTTCACTGAACAGGAGGTCGTAGCACAAAAAAAAGTTGAAGCAGCTCGAGCCAAGCTAGAGACTTTTGAAGCAGAACTAATCAGATCAGAGTGACTCAGGATGAGTCACAGGTGAGTGTTGGGGGCCTGTTCGCCCTGGACCAAGTGCTGAGGATTCTTGGTCATGTTTGACCTAATTTTGGGACTTCAACATGTTATTGAAGGTGGAGGGCAAGACGAAGCAAAGATCAAGGGATCTCGGCCCCTTTTTGGTCTCTTTTTGGGATTTAGGATTATGTAACGGGTATGGGATGCCGACCCATGAGTTTACCCTTGTTTAGGCCTATATTGTAAAGTATACATAGATGTCTAGGTGAGGGACATATAGAGGCATCTATGTGATGTTGTGCTAAGTGCTAAGTGCAAGTGTGGATTGTAAAATGATTTGTGCATACTGTGTGAGACTTTTAGAGATGAGTGCAAGTGACTATAGAAGGCTTTGTGCTGTAACCTAGCTCGAGGAAGGAGGATCTAGTGAGGTGCATGTAGATCTCCTGTCCTATGTGGAGTAGGGTTTTTGTGGATCTGTTCATGTAGATGATTTTTTGAAGATAATAAAGAAAAGAAGACTTGGTGGATGTAGCCCCAGGTTGGGGGTGAACCACGTATATGCTGTGTTGCTTTGCTTTGTGCGATGTATTGATGTGTCTATGTGTTTATTTATTAGTGATTTAACATAGATGAATGATAGATAGATATTTTAATGCTATGTGATTAATAATGTGGATGAATACTAGATATGGCCTATGTGGATGTGCTTAGTTCTTGAATGTGATAGATATGAATGAATAATGTGCTGTGATGTGATTAGGGTTAAAATGCAATGTAACTAAGAGCTGAATATTGATGAATGTTAACTGCTGAGTGCTCTGTTAAGTGTTATAATCATAGATCTGTGTCCTAGCTAAGGTTGCAGACACTGGAGTCCTGCAACCACCCCTGCCTCTACCTCGGGTGAGACTTCATCTGCTTCCCAAGTGATGCTGAAAGGGCCGGTAGTTAGGGTTTTGTTGGTGCATTGTTGTAACATTGAACCCTGGGTCTACCCCTGTTCCAACACATATTCAACATGATGAAAATTACAAACATCAAGAAATAAGTTAAGGTGTCTTTTGGCATCAATTGTTTCGTCTCCAGAAAATTCCTTCAGGATACCCTTAGGGAGAATGGGGAGGTCATGTTGCTCACCTCAAAATATTAAAGGGGAATCTCTTACTCTTCTTCGATTTTAAAATCTTACCTTTTCTTGATTTCTTCCACAACCTCCTTGTCTCTCCTTATGAGGTTCTCCTCGCAATTGTTCATTTATTTCTTCCATGTCCGGAGATGTTCTAGGAATATGATTTCCACTTCTTAGAATACAAAGTTGCTTGATTTTACTTCTAGTAATGAGTCCTCTTATCCCCATTTTGTGGATAACTAAGGAGATGATCTCTCAAGGCCCTCAGTTTGTAGATATGGAGTGTTGAGAGACTACATGACCAACAATAGCCTTTGCACAGATGGAAAACCCACTCACCACTACAGATGGTCACATGTTTACAGATGGAATCCACCACACTAGTTGGCTTTCAGAAGGCAGTGGGCCTTGCTCCATGAGGTACAATTCAGTATTGTGGTGAGCATCATTTCAATACCTAAGCCATTTGATTATGTTGTATCATAGATTTCTCTATATTTCATGATATGTGCTTGGACATTATGCCTTTTTCCATGCTTCACCTTGGTGGTTGACATTGTGCCCTAGTAAGTGGTCTTATTTGGGAATAGGTTTGTTGCTGGGAAATACATTAATGAGCCATCATACTCTTCCCGACCATACTTACCATTTTACATCATTATTCCCCTCCATTTCCTTATCTCTTTGGATTTTAGGGCATATTGACCCAAGAAGGGGTTGTCTCTCATTCTATGGGAAGAAGGGGATAAATGCCCATAGGGGTTGGTGTTAGGTAAAAGATAAAATCCTTGTATAATCCTTCCATATGCTTCACCCAGGGATCACCCAAGAAAGCAATGAAACACTTATCTTTGAATAAAAGGGGACCCACAATATAATAAAAATTGCTTAAAAGGTTAGTTGAAGGATAGGAGGTCTCATCACGAGCCGACCTATCACGTCCATGGATATCTAGCATTATGACATTGTCATCATTTGGTCACCAAACCAGGGAAATGACTCTCAGTTGCATGGTAGAGAGAAAGGGGGTCTCATCACAAGGCAACCTTCTCATTTTTGTTAAGTATTTGTGGGTGACATTTCCACCATGCCAGGGTAGTGACCTTCAATCTCTCCTTATGCTATTATGAAATAAAATATAAAGAAAGAAAGATAAAAGGAAAATGATTGGCTTGGAAAAAGTGCATTGTGGACGAAGGTACCACACACCCTCTACACGACACCCATGAATGAGACACTATGACCCCTAGTATGTCATGAGCTCTATACCCATTGAATCTTAACCCCATCCACTTCATACACTTTACATGGCTTGAAGAGGGACCTCTTGGAAGCTCTCCTTGACCTAGGGAAAGATCTACCCAATAAATCACCTCGTCAACCGTCCCATACTTAATCTTGACAAGTCGCATAATGTCTTTGAGATGTTAATTGTTTGATACGGTGATCTTTGATGCACATGCTTGGATGGATTATTTATTGATTGGATTAAATTATAATGATGTTATGACTTGAGATCCTTGGAGTGCGTGTTCATTTGTCTTTGTAGGACCTAGCTAGTGGACAGTTTTGGGAGAACAATCCTAGCTTGGGCTTCCATGGGGCTACAAGCACATAGGTTGGATTCTAGGGGCCCACATTCCATATGAGAGACATAAAAATTGGAAGGACTCAAATATGACTTGGAAAACATAGCCTAGCCCCCACATGCTAAACATTTTTCCTAGGAGAGGCAAAAATGTCACTTCTAGAGACATGACGTCACCTAGGGGGGTTAGGGCTTGGTGGTGAAGTGCCACTCATTTACACATGGAAATTTGAGGAGGCGAAGGGTCTTCATGAGGTATGAGTGCCTAGATGCTTGAGACATGGCCTTTACAATCCCTCCCATGCTTCTCCAACACCAACGACTTCCTTAAAGTGGCAAAACTTCCCCTAAAGGGGCGACGTCCTCCTAAATTAGGGTTTAATTTTTGCAAAAGATGAAATTTTAAGTGAATTTTTTAATATTATTTTGTTAAGGGGGACATATTAGTTCTTTTGACCCATAATCTTGTGTTTTACTCCTTAATTTGTGGACAAGCTATGTTAGCTAAATTTTGTATAAATAGAGATCACAAGATTTCATTTTAAACATAACTCTCCCACTTGTGAGAGGATTAGTCTGAAAGTTTCGGCCTCCTTGAATATTTTAGCTCTTGTGCACTTGTTTATGGCTATTTTTATGAATGGTTGATGGAGGAGGTGTAGCGCTAACTTTGGATGATGCTTTTTAGATCATGTGTTGAATTGTCTTAGCATTTCTCTTGATCTTGGTATGCTTTTTTCTATCTTGATATCATTTTATTCAAGTCAAGTATTGTTATGGTAGGAGCTAGGTGGGAAGTATAAGGGAACACACCCCCACTATAGCCTTCATCATTCTATTTTCTTCATCTCATTGATTAAGGATTTGCTAAGAGAAGTATAAGGGCATACACCCTCTTAGCTTAAACGCTAGCTTAGATAAAATTGCCTTGGAAAGTAAAAGGGATTACACCCCCAAGGATGTAGTGTCTATAAGCTCCTTGTGACTCCATCAACCCAATAGTAAAGGCACTAGTCATTGATTTTTTTCATTGGAGAAATAAAATAGTGCATTGGGAAATGTGATTTTCGGTCATTTTTACTTCTTGCAAAGTGGATTGTTTTCCTTCTGCCTTGGGAACCTCACATCCACTAGGGCATCCCCATATAGGGGATAATTATTTATGCTATTACAAAATTGCATCTTCAGCCATTAGGGCTACATAAACCCTAACTTTCTTTAATAACTCTCTTATCAACCACTAGTTTTTTCTCAAAGTTTGCACACTTACTCTCCTTGTCCTAGCACAATTTTGGGAAAAGTTCGAGGAGATTTTAGTCGCTGATTTTCTTGTTGTAATACATTTAATGTTACAACCATAAGGATGATAAAATTTTCTGCAGACAAGTGTTTACAAGAGTGATGCAGGAGCATCGCCAACACATCAAGCGAGCCAACGCGGAAGCAATTGGACAGCTGGACAAGCGCCAGCACAAATTTTGAAAACACCTTGAAATTGTTGCGCAATCTTAAATGAAGTCATTAAGAAGAGGCACACTTGTATAATGTAAATGGACCTTGAGCCTTAGCTCTCATCCTTAGTAGGTATAAGGCATTTAAAGTAGTTAATGCAGGTAGATAGAATTTAATTCTAGATTAGACAGTTGTAGAGCGCAAGAGGGAAACGGGATATAGACACCCTCATTGTGCATTGTAACATTATCGATGAAGCATTTGAGCAAGAGCATGCAGAGAGCTGTGTAAGAACACCCATGTAAAGACATTTGGATTAATAGAAAGAGGTTGATTCAAATTCATGGTTTTGTGTCTGTTCTTTGTATATTGATGTTGAATGATATGCTCATGAATGTTTTCTTCCTGTTATACATTTTCTTTATGTGCTGTGTATATGATTTCATGTTTGAATTGAAGTCTAAGAGGGAGAAGGAATGAGTTTCAATTGTTTCTCTATCTGAGTAAGAATTCCTGCAAGGAGTGCAGTTGAAGTGTCCGCAAGGAGTGCGTCAACAAGAATTCAGGGTTGCGTCTCTGAAGCTCAGATAGTTTTACTTTTGTTCTCATTTCCATAGTTTTACTTTTGTTCTCATTTCCTCAAAGTGCAGTTGGGCACAGGAGCCATGTAAGGAGTGTGCAGGCCGAGTGAAGTTCAGGGTTGTGAACCTAAGCGAGAGTTGAAGGAATGCTACTGTAGGTGTGCACAGAGTCGAAAGGATTCAAACACTTAGACGTGTTTGAAAGGTTGCCGCAAGGAGTGCGAGCAAGAGGGGTTTTCTAAGAAGACGCAGAGTCGTGGAAAATCCCAAAGGGAAGAGAACCTTCGAAGGAGTCGAAGGAAGAAAAGGGAAATTACCTTGAAGTTATAAGGGCGTCGTAAGTTTGTGTCGCAGGCAGTTAAGTTTATGGAGGAACACTTGGTCATTCACAGGAATCGCCAAGCAAGGAACGGACGGTCGATATTCTCTGAGGAGAATTCACGAATCTCCATGAGCCGTCAGATCTTGTAGAGGTGCAAGGGAGATACAGTGAAGGTATCGAGAGGTTTAAAGCTCAAGAGGGGTAGAGTCATTGATCCGAGCCACAAGGGCCGTCGAATTCACATGTGGTTTCGTGTATCGGGGTTTCATGGGTTAAAGTCCTATGATTATAGTAGCAGGAATCATGATTATAGTAGCAGGAATCGCGATATCACGATACACAATATTTCGACAGGCTAAAGGAACAGTGTGGGGCCACAAGGGTCAGCAGGTGGACAGGTGGCACACCTTATCGGGGTTTCGTGGCGAGAAGGCCCAAAACAAATGCATTAGGATTCGTGATATTGTGAACCCTGAATTGCCGATGAGGTGAAGCGTTGAATAGTCAACTCACACGTGCATCAGGGTTTCGGCATATCGAGAGTCGGGAGTCGGTAAAATGAGTTGTTTGATATCATGAGTGGTGAAATCGCGATAAGGAAAGTTTCGAAATAGAAGGAAAGGTCAGCATTGATTTTCATCGGGTCTCGGGGACTCGAGGGTACAATGCCCGACCACTGACCTCGCGAAGTCGCGAAGTCCGATCCTTCGAGTGCATAAAGGGGATCGCGCGAAGAGTTCTGTGGGTGCAGATTTCCTGATAGGGAAATAGAAGAGCCTTGGAGTTCTTTGGGCCATGGTAAAGGAGAAGATCCTGTGAGCGGACGTGCTTGCGAGCACGTGTTGCATCAAGTGGTATCAGAGCTTCAGAAAGATTCTTTGCTTTCTGTAGCAGAGAAAGAGAATTCACCATGCCGCCAAGAAGAGATAGATAGTCACTCGATCCAGAGGATAGGGAAATGCTGAGAAGAAGAGGCAGGCAGGTAACAGATCCAGTCATGGAAAGACAAATGCGTGATCTGTGAGCTAGACTCAAAGACATGGAAACCGCGCAAAGACGCATAACCAGTGCAGGGGATCTGAGTGATTCTGAAAGAAAGATTGAGGATGAACGTGAGGAAGAAGTTGCAGCTGAAGATGCATCAAACGAGCGTTTGATCAGAGCTATTGCAAGGATGGGTGCAAGGGAAAAAATGGACATTCTAGTTTATGAGGGAAACTTGGATGCAGAGGAGCTTCTAGACTGGATTAGAGCTCTAGACACGTACTTTGACTATAAAGATTTCGAAGAAGACAAGAAAGTCAAGCATGCTGTCACACATTTGAAGGGACATGCAACATTGTGGTGGGATGAGCTACAAGCTGACAGATGCTACAAGGGCAAGCAGAATATCAAAAGCTGGGATCGAATGATCGCGAAGATGAAGGCGAAATTCATCCCGAGAGATTATCAAATTACTCTGTTAAGGAGGATGCAGAACCTGAGACAAAAGCTGATGACAGTAAAAGAATACACTAAGGAATTCTATAAACTGAACATCAGGGCAGGTCATCGGGAGAGTGATGATAAAAAAGTTGCCAGATACATGAATGGCCTGAGATATGATATCCAGGATGAGATGAGCATGGTAACCATCTGAACAGTGGAAGATGCTTATCAGATGGCTCTGAAAGCTGAAGAGAAGCTGAGCCGAGAGCAGAGTCAGAGAGGCCGAGGCAGAAGTCATCCCAGAGGCAAATCAGTTTCCCAGGAAAAATTCCAGAAGCCCAAGGAGGATTGGAAGTTCGGGTCTGAGCCTAAATGCAAACGACCAGAGAGAGGTGGAACCTCACAGCGAGGGCCATATATTGAACAGAGAGGGCAACATACTGAGCAGAGAGGAGATTATGTTGACAACAACACTTTTCCTCGTACTAGAGGTAGAGGAAGAGAAAGAGGTGGAGTAATCACATGCTTCACATGTGGAAAAAATGGGCACAAGTCTTACAAGTTTCCAGATAAAAAGAAAAACATTGGAGAAGCTCACATCACCAAAGCACAGAGGCGGGATGTTGAGGTAGAAGACGCTGAAGGTGGAAGATCACTGATGATGTGAAAAGTCCTTTTGACACCCGAGAAGGAGGTGGAGAGTTCAGTCCAAAGGACCAGACTTTTTAGGACTGCTTGCAAAACCAAGGACAGGGTATGCAAGGTCATCGTAGACAGTGGTAGCATGGATAATCTCGTATCTACAGAGATGGTAGAGAAGCTGGAGCTGGAGACGACTGATCATCCAAGCCCATACAAAGTTTCGTGGCTACAAAAAGGACACCAGGTAACTGTCACTAAACAATGCTTGGTTGAATTCAATATAGGAGGATATAATGATAAGATATTGTGTGATGTTATTCCTATGGATGTTTGCCATCTATTGCTGGGTAGACCATGGCAATATGACAAAAATGTGATTCATGATGGGAGAATGAACACATACACCCTAGAGAAGAATGGGAGGACACACATGTTGCTTCCAATTAAGGATAATGAGGTGAAACCAGAAGTAAGCAACATAGTACTTCTCATAAGTGGGAAGGAACTTCTTACAGAGATGAAGAAGAAGGAGGATCCACAGTTCATTGTGGTCAGAAAACCGAAGATCGTTCTGACTAGCACAAGAGTGGATGATTTACCGGAGGAAATTCAGGAACTGTTGGAAGAGTTCGCTGACATCATAGTGGATGAACTACCTCGTTCGTTGCCACCAATGAGAAGTGTGAGTCATCATATTGATCTCATTCCAGGGGCCAGTTTTCCAAACAAAGCCGTGTATAGATTGACGCCGCAAGAGAATGAGGAGGTTAAAAGGAAAGTCCAGGAGTTGTTGGACAAAGGTTTAGTCAGGGAAAGCTTGAGTCCATGTGCTGTTCCAACAGTACTCAGTCCGAAGAAAGACGGAGGCTGGAGGATGTGTACTGACTCAAGGGTGATTAACAAGATAACCATCAGGTACAGATTTCCATTGCCGAGGATGGATGATTTGATGGATTTCTTAAGTGGAGAAAAATATTTTTCAAAGATTGATTTGAAAAGCAGTTATCATCAAATTTGCATGAGAGAAGGTGATGAGTGGAAGACAACATTCAAAACAAATGAAGGGTTGTATGAATGGCTTGTTATGCCATTTGGCTTAACAAATGCGTCGAGTATCTTTATGAGGTTGATGAATGAAGTCCTGAGGGAGTTCATCGGGAAATTTGTCATTGTGTATTTGGATGACATACTGTTCTACAGTAAGACAGTAGCAGAGCATCTAAAGCATTTGGCTACAGTGATGCAGAAACTACATCAGGAGAAGCTATTGATAAATATGAAGAAATCCTCATTCATGAAGACAGAGCTCATTTACTTGGGGTTTGTTATTTCTGCAAATGAGTTGAGGATGGATCCAAATAAGGTAGAAGTGATCAAGAATTGGCCATCACCGAAGAACATATTTGAGGTGAGAAGTTTTCATGGATTAGCTAGTTTCTATCGACAATTCATCAGGAATTTCAGTGGAATCAGCGCAGCAATGATGGATACAGTGAAGAAGAGACACAAGTCCTTTCACTAGACAGAAGAGGCTGAGAAGAGCTTCAAATTGTTGAAATGGAAGGTTACAGAACAACCGATTTTGGTGTTGCCGGATTTCCTGAAGACATTTCAGGTGAAATGTGATGCAAGAGGATTTGCAATTGGGGCAGTCTTGAGTCAAGAAGACAGGTCAATAGCATATTTCAGCGAGAAGCTGAATGAAGCGAAATTGAAGTACTCCACATATGATAAGGAGTTTTATGCTATCATACAGGCATTAAAGAAATGGAGGCATTACTTGATATCGAAAGAGTTTGTATTATACAATGATAATCATGCATTGCAGTTTGTGACTCAATAGGAGAAGTTGAATTAGAAACATGTCAAATGGGTTGAGTATATGCAGAATTTCACATTTGTGATCAAACATATTTTAGGTACTACTAACAAAGTGGCTGATGCTTTGAGTAGGAAGTGTTTGTTGTTGTAGGAGTTCCGAGTCAAAACGTTGGGTTTTGATGATCTTAGGGACATGTACGCTGATGATCCGGATTTTAAGGATGCGTATGAAGCAGGTGATGATCTAAAAATGAAGAAGACTTGAAAATATTGAAATTATTGCAATGTAAATGTTATGTGTTTAAAGCAAATGGATCAATTTTGAAACACATAAATTAAGGGATTACTCATGAAAAATACACATAGACAGCAGCATAATCAATGAACATAAGCACATAAAACACATCAATTGATAAAGGAGTTCACCCCTCTCTTGGGCTACATCTCCTGGTCCAACTTCTAATGGATCATTATTATTAATTGCTCAAAGTGTTTAAAAACATTCCTTACAATGCTCAAACTAACCAACCGACTGCTCCAATGGCTTCAGAGCGTCCAAAAACCCCCATGTAGGCTCTTTCGGCACCTCAATCAGTCGAAAAACGAAGAAGTTAGGCCTCCTGGAAGTCCCCCCTTCAAGCTTGTTGTCTCTGCATCTACAAAACACACCCTTGCCAAATGAACCTGGCACACATGCAATAAATAGAGTGAAAACCCAGCACCGGGTGCAACCGCGCCAACGGTGCAAACTATAGGATGGTTATCGGTGCGCCAGCCCCTAACTGCCTAGCACCTGGGCACATAGGGGTCCATACGACCGCGTGCATTGGCAAAAGGGCCAAACGGTTGCAACTGTGCCAACCATACTAATTCCCCGCGCTCCGGTCGTGGGCATATGGCATATAACATAGAACCATGGACTATGTATTATAATCCCCATGCCAATCAACTGTTGGGATATACCATATATGGTATGGTCATATATGCAATCAAATGACCGCGGGCCGGGGCTAAGCCCCGGCCCGACCCCCTGCCAATGGTCACATAACTCAAATTGAAATACAATTGAATTCATATATATTACAAGGCATAATGTGTGACCCATTGGTCGGTCGGAGTTTGTGAAATCTATATGCAGTGGGGGAGGTCCGGGGGTCGAACCCCACAGACTCCAATAATTTTACATACAAACCAAAAACCAATAAAGGGGTGCCACGTGGCAGCCCATGATTGGGCCACGTGGCACCTTACCATTAACCAACGAGATGCCACATGTCACAGTCTGATTCGACCATGCCTGCCAATCATCATATGCCACGTCACTTTTTCCATGTTAGCGTATGGTCGTACAGCCCTGCCACGTCAGCCTGTACGGACTGTACAGTCAGCGTCCTTTTTTTTTTTGCCTGTTTGACTTTATGAACAGATTGCAATATCTTTCGCTCCTGACGTCCATTTGAGACGAAATGAGTTGCATTGGGTTTGCAATGACAAGGCCTACGCTCTCATCCGGTTTGAAGCGATTCTGAGCACTTTGAATTTTTGAGCAA